>CAUZXS010001862.1:2500-62500 GCA_963585895.1 Sepioteuthis lessoniana
GGTGCAAACAACAGGTAGCTCTATAGCTTATTTTATAAAAGGCATTCGGTGCAAATATTCCGTGTCCTACTTATTTTTTAACATCATTCAAAAACATCTTTCGGTTATTTAGCTTTTTTTTAAAAATTTTTATTTTTATTTATTATAGGTCTATAAAAATATCTTTTTTTTTTTTCATGAATGAATAAATTATTTTAGTGAGATGTATAAATTAGTTATTTCACAATGAGATTTTTTATTCTTTAGGATTTTGATTAACTTGAATACACCTTTCCTTCCGTGTACACAATTAGCTGTATTTGTTTTAATCTATACTCACATTTATACGCGCACACGTGTGTGTAACTTATTTTCCTGTATGTATTTAATTACATATTATTTTTCCAAGTTCAGGAATTATAGCATCCAATTTTATTTTCACATGTCAAATTATTGTACTGGCTTCATTCGTTACTTATTAAAAAGTACACCCCACATACTACCAACATTGAAGGCTGTATTCATTCATTCATTTATTTATTTTTAACTATCTTATTTTAACTGTAAAGTATTCTCAATTTAGTTTCAATTCACAATACTTGGGAGGGTTGTGTGGGGGTGTCATAACTGAATTTTTTTTTTTAATTATTTTTCTTAATTTTTTGTTTGATTTGTTAGAATTGTTACTGGAAGGAGCAGTATTTATTTATCATCGGTGAATTGCTAACATTTGTATACATAGTTTAAGTTAAAAGAAAATTCAGATGAATTGCAAAGGTGTTTTTATTTGTCTATTTAAGTTTTTATGCTCTGTTAAACATTTGAAGGCCGTGAATGTTTCCCATGGAAATAAACTGGAAAACTATCAGTTTTTGTTTTTTTAGAATGGGTTGGAATTGGTCAAACATTTTTTTTATATTTTGAAAAGTTTGTTTTTTATTTTCTGTCTGAAATGTTTCATTGTAAACAAAAGAAAGTTTATAAGTACAAATAAGTTTAGAACTTAGTTAACTGGGTGCAGAGGAGAAAGAAATTCCATGTTATTTTGAATGTTTGAAGATGAACATGTGTAATTTACTCGTGTTGCTTTACACGCACCCACACATTTGTATGTATTTCTGGTTTTAAACTAACTTCCCAGATTCTCGGTCATCTTCATAGTAAACTAGTTTAAATTCACTTTTAATAGAAAGAGAAAAGTGAAAGTGAGAACTGTATGAGGAACCCGTTCAAAAAACATTTGGATAGTGCCACACAATCTCTTCTTGATTCTATAAAATAGGATATTAAAGAAAATATTGAGACAGACTTATACAGATCTTAACATCTTTATTTATAAAATCTAACTTAATTTTTCATGTGAGTAACTTTATCAATTAGATATTTCTATAAATATCATAACATGTAATTTTTTTATTCATAAAAGAAAATGCAAAATAAATTATATTAAAAAATCCTGAAAAAACACTGAATTTATTTGGTATGTGTAAAGTATTTTTGTTCACTTGCAAAGCCTCACAAATATTTTAGTGCAATATATAACTATTGTTTTACATCTTTATTTTTTCTAGTATTTGGAGTAAATGTATGGAGTAAAGTTTGCCTATTGGAAAATATAGGCATTATTTCTTTTTATTGCAATATTACAATATTTCACTTATAAAATGAAGCAAGGTAAATTTACTCACAACGAAGCTTCACGTAACCGATCTTCAGGTGAATTTGTATCATATGTATTTTTTTTTCATTAACGGAGAAAAAAAATTTCAAAACTGGAATCTGTTTCAATTTACTATATTATTTAAATCATAAATGGTATAGCTGGATTACAGTAATTGATCACCTACAGATCAATAGGTGCACTGGCTCCAAAAGAAAGGGTTGTATCAACTGTACTTAGACCCCATGCATAAACGGTGTCATCTTTCAAAATGTTGTAGTTTTTTTCCCCATCACTTTATATATCATCAATTAGTTAAAATATCGCATCAACATTTTTTTTAAAATTTTGATTATCAAACAAAACCTGTCTACTTAAATTAAATTCAAAACTTTGCTGAGTCAAAAAAAAACTTTTTTAGGGATTGTTAATTTTGTGACCGAAAATTACCATTCAGTTTTAGTTCCTAAGTAGTTTTCAATGTTTTATTATTTATTCATTTTATATTTTTGTTGTTAAATTCTCTTCTTACTCTCTTAATTTCAAATCTCAACAGTTGAATTATCTAAGAATGAAATACCACTTTAAGTGAATATACATATTAATGAGTGTTTTAAGGAGATATTAGTTGGAAATATCACTGAAATTCAATTAAAAAAAAAAAAAAAAACTGTTTTCATTAGATTTTTTTTTAATGAAACATCCCTCAAAAAACAAGTTATCTTTTTTTTTTCTATTATGTCAAGAACATTTATTCACATATTTATTTTTGGTAGATTTTAAATTTTAGTTTATAAAAACTTATCTCCTGAGATACATAAGATAGGAAATTTAATGTTTCTTCCAAAATGTGTAAAAAAAAAAAAAAAAACAAAGTTAAGAATGCCTCTAGTTGCAAGTTTAATTGGACTTATCAAATTTACTGCATTGTTTCTAAATTAAAGTTTCCACATTTTCAAACACACTCAACTAAGAATCTGGTGATATTGTTAGATATTGCTGGGACGCTCTGTGTTAATGGTAATGTTTTGGTCCCGAAATCATACCTGACTATGGAGCCACATAACTTTTTTTTGAGAGAGAGACAGAAAGAAAACACATAAGCGCACTTATAATGAAGGTTTATTGAAAAGTTCGATATTGGAAAACAAATGACTAATGTCTGTGAAACGTTATTTCGCTGTTCAGTACACTTGGCCCATCGCTTATTTTCTTTAAAAAGATATATTTTTCAATTGTTTTTATTTTCAAATCTTTTTTTATTGGTCATTACCGTCATGTTTGAGCCAACAACTTTTTCAACATCCCTTTGTGTAGTATGCGTTTGATTTTTTTAATACTTGAGATTTAAGAGGCAAATCTTCAAAAAGTTAGCTGTTTTTGAACATAAATAGGTATATAGAACGTTTTCATGATGAAACTATTTTCAAATAATTGCATTTTATTTACTTATGTTGCTTTTGAAGTGATTCAAGTTTGTTAGTAATTATTAAGCCTGTTTAATATCTTTTGTCTCCACAATTAAATGCTGAGACCTAATATTTTCTTTGTTCAAACCTATTTTCTTTAAACAAAAACAAGAAAAAAAAATGGGTGGAGTTGCATTACCTTTTTGAGGATTTCACTACCCCTTCCTTCCATGTTCGCTAATGTGAATTGGGAAACTAATGAGAATAGTGTTGTAATAATCTACTTACAAAGTAGAGGAGGGGGCTTGAATTCCAGTTTAGGAGAGGAAGTAGTCTTAAATATGTATTTAATTTATCCTGTAAAATGTTACTTTGTCTTCATGTCTAAACCCTTGACTTAGCCTCTCCCATGCCTTCTATCAGGATTGTATGGTTAAACAATAATTAGAGAACAAAAAAAGAGGTAATTATTAACTGAAAGAATGGAATTTTTATCACCAAATTCTTTTTTTTTTCCTTTAAGGAATTCCTTTGTTTGAAAGTATATATGCCAATTTTTTTTTTTTTTAAATAATAAATTCATTAAGTGAACATTTTAAGACGCTTTTTTTTTATTTTTTTTTTTTTTTGAAAAGGAACCTATATTTCTGTGTTTAATACCATATACTTAGAAATTACAACTAATATTTGCAAAAATAAATATAATTTTAGTAATAGAAATTTAAAGGGAAAGTTATATTGCAATGAACTCAAATTATTATCATGAAAAAATAACTGTCGAAAAGTTTTATCTATATATTGCTAAAATTTTCATTTTATTATAACCGGGCGTAAACGGCACATTATAGCGAAAACAATACAATTAGTGTTCTTAGAGAATGAAGTAATTTTCAGTCCAATTTGCAATTTAATGATAATTTTGTGCGGTTTGCGCCCTGTTAATGTCTTTTCCCCCCTCTTATCATTTATCAGATTGCTTAGTTACAAGTTAAATTTTGTATGACACAACAAAATCTTAATACGTTCATTTCTAAATTGCACCAAAGGTACAAAAGAAGAAAAAGAAATAAAACTGTATTGTTAGCAAATTACCTGTATAAATCTTAAGACAAGTTTTAAAGAGACAATTACAAGTTTTGCATTTTTTCTTATCTGTCGATTGAATAAAACTAGAAAATATTTTTAATGACGCAAGTCATTAAATGTTTATATAGATATTGGAGGATTTTTGTAATTATTGTTAATGACAACACTTGGTCGGTGTGGGGGTGGGTTCTCCCTAATCTTTTCCCGTCTTAACGTAAACTATTAAATCCTAAATAATTTAGTGCATATGACCTCGAAGACGAGAGGGTAAAAAAAGTAGATGTTACTCATTCCCTGAAGTAGGTAGTGTGTTGGGGGGGTCTAGTGAAGGATTATGCATGACAAGTTGATTTAGCCCTGGAGGTGGTAATTTTATCATTACCTATACGACTCATGAATACGTTGGCTTCTCGCAACAGTGGTCCATAAGGAATGGGTAAAAGATTCTAATTTGCAATTTCATAGTTATCTTCGTTATATTGAGAATTTGGATGGTTAAAATCGACGTTCAATTCCTACAAAGACCTCACAAATCATTCAGTGGCAAATTGGACTTGAAGTTGCTTTATTCTCCAAGTACGATTTTGATGAGCTGTTCACTTAAAATGCAACATGATATATCGTTTTTGCTGGGTCACAGTTACATGCAAACATAATGAAAATTTTAGTAATATATCAGAAATTATATTTTGAGAGAAAAAGAATTTTTTTCCATTTCATAGTCAATCAGCTTGATGAGGACTGATAAATGTACTGGCCAAAACATTGTTAGTATCAAGAATATTAAATGATTCAATTGTTAAAAAGGACAATTTTAATTTTTTAGAAGCAATATTTATCAATCACAAACAAGAATTTTAGTAATCCATCGATAAACTCTTTTCTTGACAGTCTTTTAATTTTGATATCATTTTTTTTACAAAGGACAAAAAATATGTTCATTATATTTTACATGTATCCTAGTTTATAAAATCTAATGGACATCCTCCCCTCCAAATATGCAACATTTTAGAATAAAATCTTTCTAACTTTGTTGAGTGTGAAAATAATAGTCCAGGTGCGGGTTACCCATACCACCTTTTTAACCTGGTCTATAAGTACTGAATAAAAAATAAAAAAAACTTTTTGCAAAGTTCTTTTAAACTAATTTGTTTTGGCAAATCTTATTTGATCTATCTGGATTTATTTTTCATCAACATTAAAATAATATACAGAGATCTAATTTTTTTGTGACCGTTGTATAATTGTCATTTTAAAAAAAAATGTTTCTCGTATAAGAGAGAGAGACCGCATTCAAAAACTGTAAAATCAAATTGTTTCCTTCACCAATCTCGAAAATGTTACATCAGGTGTTAGACACTTTCTTTTGGATTTATGTTGAAACTATTTTCTTTATCACTTTAATTAAATGTAAACACTTTAGTAAAGATTTTATATATAAAATTATTTCGTATAGCATATTTATTTACAAGGAAGCTATTTATTCATGACTCAAAAGCTTGTGGCAAGTTGAGAGGGAATTCAGAAGTTGTAAAAAATCTTGAAGCATTAATAAGATCGGATATGAAAAGTTAATCTATTCTTCAAGTCTAGGTTAAAAGCAAGGTAATGGTAACTTGAAACCGAACATTTTAGACCTTATTTTTCCGATGCAAACATCATTGGAGGATGAAAAGTTTTGGTAAATGGGCCAAAGCCTGACCTGTTACCGAAACGTTTCTCTTTCTCCAATGATTCTGCATCGGAAAAATAACCTGGACTATTGCTCTTGTTTCCTTGATAGCTTTCAAAAGTATTTGCGCTGTTCTATTTTGTTAAATTTAGAAAAAAACTTAAATGGTTACTAAACCTCAGACGAACTTTTTTGTTTTAAATTTAAGTTATTTTGATGTCTTGTGTTGTGGAAGAGTTTCTAATTCTTATTAAATGGGAATATTTTCTCAAAGTATCAATAATAAATTTAACTTTTTTTCCCGCCTATGTTTGATGTTGAGATAAAATGTCACTATTTCGCCTGTTTATATAGGGATTTTTTCAAATTTTACATTTCAAGTCTTGATCATTTTTTTTAGTGATATTCTTTCGCTGGTATATTCTTTGTAAACCAATTTATATCTATTTATACACATGAAATTTTAGAAAACAATTTATATCTAGCTTAGTATGTTTTGACATCACAAAAAGTACTTTATTTTTTATAGTAAATCATTGATTACTAAAACTATATAGACCAGCCGTGAAACCATCCGGTTCCCGTCGTAATAGTTCTATAATGTTGATATTTCTGTTAAGCAAAAGTGTAGTATTTAAATGAGCATTTTTATAGTTACTTATTCTAATTAGTATTTCATTTTAAATAATTTGGATTGATAAAATTGACATTTAGAGAGAATGCTTCTTCATAACGTGCTCTTTAAGTTTGAAATTGAATTGGGAATTGCTTTTTAACGCATTTCAAGTGTATTGCTCTGATGAAAATCTTGCTATGTTGTGTCTTTGCTAGGTTACATTTGCATGCAAACATAATGAAACTTTTATGAAAGATTAACATATCAAAGAACCCCCCTTCTTTTCAAAGACTATCGACTTGATTAGGACTGATAAATGTACTGGCAAAAACGTTAGCATTAAAAATTCTAAAGGGTTCAATTGTTTAATATGACATTTAAATTTTTTTAGAAGCAACATATTTTATTTTGATAACAAGCGTACCTCAGTGTAACAAATCAAAATGTTTTGAGATTGCTATATTCTAAAATTAGTGATTGTGAATCTGCTTCCTTTTTTTTTCTTTTTTTTAACTATTGTTTTGATTAATAAATGTGCAAAGGAACAAGCTGTTTCATTTGAAAATATATTAAATTTGCTGAATGTTTTGAAAGATGCAGATTTTTTTTCTTTTTTTTTTTTTAATCAGTAAATCCAAGAATAACTTCCAGCTATTTGATTTAATCTTATTTGTTAAAGTATCTGTTTACATAAGGTAAACTGTGTTTTAATTAACTTATTCAACTTGTTAGATTTACTTTTTATGCAACACATTTTCTAGATTTTTTGATTACTTGTTAAAAGCTGTTGGTTTGAAATTAACTTTTCTAAAAAAAAAAAATGTTATCTCCATTCAACAACTTTGTATTCTATAAGAGGTTAGAAATTAGCCTAAATTACTGTATATATTGGTGCATAAGTCAAAGTTTGAAGAGCCAAATTTCTGGCAAAATATTGGTATCAACCTATACATGAGTACTAATTTTGTTAAGTTGAAATTCGAACTTAATGGGATTCACATTTTGTTTAAAAAAAACAAAACAAACTAATTCCATAAATAGAGGGTCGATCTATACATAAGATCGACTAGTATGTAAAGTGTTTCAATTCAATATTAAACTAGTACTCTCCAGTTAGGAAAAATATATTGGAAAATAATTTACCAGATTTATATAATTTTATATTTTGAAATAGAGAAATAACCAAAGGAATTTAAATTGGTTTTCTAGTGTCCCCAATTAATACATCTTGAACAATCATTGAAAAATTACCAAGTGATTTTAAAGGGTTGTTAGTTATAGATTTTATGTCAGAAACTCATTATTTTAAATTAATTTTTTGGTTTCTTAAAACTCGGTCTTTTGGTCGGATTTTTGTTTTCTTAACATTTATCTCTATAGAGTTATAATCATTTTGTCTCCGATGTTTCTTGAATATGTCTCCTGAAAAAGTTTATGTAGGTCAAATAGTAATGTTATTGTAATTCGCTCCAGTGGTTACCAGTTGATTTTCGAATTTACTTTTCAATAGCACTAATTAGCATCTGGTGTTAGATACAATATATTTTTGCTTGTATTGTTATATCTGTAAGGAATTTCATGGGATACATAATAATTGTACGAATCTAAATAAAATTGTCGGTTTCTATTTTGAAATTCTGTGAATTACATATGCTTAACAAAAATAAATATAATCTTACAATTATAAAGCAAGATTTTAATAGAACACTTAGATTCGATTTTTGTAAAATAAGGTAAATATTTCTTATTTTTGAAAACAATTTAGTTGAATTTTTTGTTGGATAGTTTAAAGCTAAAGTTACCCGTTCACAAGAAAGTCACTAGTTAATGATAATAATTCTAAAATCTATTCACAAAACGATTTCATTAAAAAAAAAAAAAACTTATTGAAAATGAATAATAAACTATTAATCTTTTTTTTAATTAACTTGTTTTTAGTAAAGTTGCTACCGTTCTCAATTTATGTAGTAGGCTACTCAGAAATGTGTTTGAGGCGGGACAAAGCAGTTATTTTGGCAGCTATTGAACTCAGACAAAGACATGCGCAAACATGATGCATTGAGATATATATATATATATATATATATATATATATATATATATATACGCATCTGCTATAGCAACGTATTTTCCCCATTTTCTTCAAAATCGGCTAATTATTTGATTTTAATAAAGTTTTCGGTATTTAAAACAAAAATGTTTGACATTTTTCCATAAAATTTTTAAAACCTGTTCTTTTTTTGTTTTGTTTTTTTAAACTTTACATCATTCGTTTTCGTAGCTTAATCTTCTATTTGGTTGATAAGTAAAAGATTCAGGTGAAAGTTGTTGTTTTTTTTTTATAGACATTTAAAAATTGGCAATGATTAAACTCTTCTCAGCGGCTGGGATTTTGTTAATGTAAGAATTCTGAATCAATAAATTTGACCGATTTGATAAAAATATTTTATTTGAATAATACTTTTTATTCTTCGTTCTTCATTGGGTGATATTTTTCTTGAGGCCCACAGAAGAACAAATATAAACAGCGACACATGGGAGATGAAACCTTTCCGAAAATTTGACAAAAAATACGGATTATTATGCTTCCGATCATCCATACTTAAAAAGAATGGTTGCGTTGCTTGTCAGTAATATATCAATATTGACGATTTAAAAAAAAATGCGTTTTTTGTTTGTTTGTTATTTTACAAGCCTTATATATTAATTACGCAATCTCTCCGCCACAAGCAGGATGCGACTTTCTCTCTCGTGGAGTACATCTAGTTTGAAATCAATTTTCCTTCTCCTAGGCTTGTTGCCATACCTAAGTCCGACATATTATTTACCCATATGTTGGAGGGTTGGGGGAAATAGTTGAGGGAATTGGCGCCATGAAAAATAAAAGTAAAGAATAGAATATCAATCTTATTTCTGTGTTCAGATACCTGCTAAAAATTTTTTAAAAGTTTTTTTCTTTTTCAATCTTGTGTTTTTGATAAGTGCCAGTGAAATTGTGACATTTTGTTTTTTCCAAGTTGGTGCCTTTTCAGAATTTTAAAAGTGAAAATAACATCTACCTGCATTTATTGTTTTATATAGACAAGCAGTGAAACTAACACCAGAAATGTTGAATCACTTTCATGTAAGTCTAATGCTAAACTGGACTATTAATTTGTCTGTCAAATTAGCCAAACCTAATCTTTTCGTTTAACTGTATAAAGTAGACATCTAGCTGAAATCTTCCTCGTCAGAAACCAAAGTTATGAGCTTTTTTTTTTCATTCCTCAATATTTTCCTCGGTTACTGGAAAATGAAGACTTAAAATAGATCATGTATTGACATTTTTAGTACTAACAAAATTTAAACCTCTCGATGACGTTTATTAACTTATAAGTTCTCATAAAAAGATTAAACCTTTATTGCTGCAATGAAAGTGATACAGATAAAATCGTCAGTTTTCGTAAATTTCATATCTTGTTTTTGTTTTTCTCTTCCTCTTAAAGAATTGATCTGGGATCAGTGACACTTGGAATTGTTTTTTTTTTCCCCTCTTTTATCTCATTTGTGGGAAAACTTTATTGCTTGTGCACAAACTGCTTGAAGACTTGACCTGGAACACTCAAAAAATTAAACTGACAAATCACTTCTCTCTTGGGTATGCCTGATCCCTTCCTGCTCTCTAACTCCCTGTAAGCTTTTCCTTTGCCCCCCCTTTTTTTCTGCTATGCTTGTCTCTCCCTACTCAATCCAACATCAATCCCTTTCACCTGCCTTCCGCTACACAAGCTCACTGTCCTGGGAATTGAGGTCAGATATCTGTGTCAATCTTGTGATGCACTCAGCAATTGTCACTGTTCATTGGTCTCTAGGTTTTTCTGCCTTGCAGTTATAACAGCAACCCTTAATATAAGCAGATGAATGATGAATAGCCAAAACGTATAGTAGTGGAAAAATTCAATTAAGTCTTAAGAGATTTCAAGAGAAAATAGATTATTAGAATTTTGCTGAATTAAAAAAAAAGGTATGTTAGGTATTTGACCCTTTTATATATTCTGTACAAAGATCTACTGTAGAGTTGCATAACAAGAAAGATTACTTTTTTTTTTTTTGTGCATATATGTAAAATTCGGTTATATATAACTTAAATTTGGAACTTGTTAGAAACTGTTCATATTCCTATGGAGGGGGGGGGGATAATTAAAAAAAAAATTAAATTTCTTTGTTTATTTTGCTTGTGAAATAATTGGTGGTACTTCAAATACTCTTTTCCATTTATATATATATATATATATATATATATATATATAACTGCATTAGTCTATATTGAGTTATTTGAGTATTTTTATCAGAGCGACCTCTTTTTAATCATTAAAAGAAAGCTTGTGTTTGTGCAAATATGAAGAACATATCTTCTAGTTTGGAAGAGGTAACAAATGAACTTACTGATTTGTTTCCTTAAAGGTAATGTTT
Organism: Sepioteuthis lessoniana; assembly: GCA_963585895.1. NCBI lineage: Eukaryota > Metazoa > Mollusca > Cephalopoda > Myopsida > Loliginidae > Sepioteuthis > Sepioteuthis lessoniana. Next base: position 13,375 of record CAUZXS010001862.1, read on the forward strand.
AGACCATTTTTTTAAAATTGCCCATAAGTACATTCTAACAGTAAAAAAATTCTTTTAAACCAAAGATACTACGATTTTAACATTTTTCGTGGAACGTACTATCAAAATGGATATGAACTATTTCTTATCAAATATTAATTTATAAACTGTCCTCGAATTCCTTCTCTGATTTTATAGCAAAGGGGGTGTATGAAGAGGTTATTAAAAGTATTTTCAAGCTTCTTATCTATTGCTAAATTAATGCCCTAAAGGTCTGTTCACCCCCACCCCTTTTGATTGTCTTGTATTTTTTTTTTTTTTTTTAATGTTCCCAATTCCCACCCTACTTGATATGCACAATAGTTAGCTATTATGCATGTGTATTACTACTTGTCTCTTGCACTGCTTCAATGATGTGTCATTGCATAATGAACATGTGTAACATCCTGTCATAAATATGGCACAATGGTGTCAAATCTCATTGGCCTGTTCTTCATAATTGCACAATCTTTTTCGCCTCTTGACAAGTTGCTAGTGTGGGTGGACCTTATAAAATACCCACTCCTTCCTTTCTTTGACATTCAACTTTATTTCTACTTATCTCTAAGGGCTTTAATTTACTCGGTGGAATTTGTGAACTTTTGCCTATTACTTTAATTAATTTTTACCTTATCTTGTATGTATATGTTGATAATTTACTGAGCTTTGGCACAAGGTCACAACAACAATTAGCAAACTCACTAGCATTGTCCTTTGAGATAATCTTCCTAACCAAGAAAAATATTAGTCAAAATTAATGAGTGGGTGAGAATTTTTTTTTTTTCTTTTTTCTAAAATATGACATTCAACTCTTTCTTAGATTGCAAATGAAAGAAAATTTATCAATTTTCTTTGATTGATGGTGATAAAGATATCTTACATTATGCATGAAGAAGAAAAAAATCAAATTTATTTATATTTAAATGGTTAAATGGAAACTAAATTCAAGTTATCAGGTAATAACACTCTTATTTTGAAAATAGGATGCTTTTTTCTCAACATAAATTGAAAACAAAAAATCTATCATCTGCCAACACGTATGTGTGTGTGTGTGTGTGTATATATATATATATATATATATATACACACACACACACAATTCTTAGTTTGTTGATTATTTCTTAGCATTTCACCATCTGTCTGCTATCTCTTTCATCCTTGTGCACAAGATCATACAGACATGACTGTTCAATTTGTGAATTGGCATCCTTGAAATAATGTGGAAGGAAGGAAGAGCTATAAACATAAATACAGTTCTGTTTTCTTTGCTAATCGGTCTACACAACAAGACTGTTGGTTTTAAAGTCTGTTTTTGTGCAGGTCATGTGTTCACTGTTGCCATAATTTCATTGTATATCTGTGGTAGGGAGGCATCTTTCATCATTTAATATGAAAATCTCTTACTCATTATCACTCCAAAAATCTTTGGGCTTGATCTTGAAAATAAATAGAATAGGAAGATTATGTATTTGTCCTCTTTCAGTCTGTGTTTGGGAGATACAAGGTTCTTTACAGTACTTAACAGAAGCTTATATGAAATGACTAGATTACCCAAGAAATGGGTTCCCATTGTGACTACTACTGTTTAGGGAGGATTGAAGGATTTTGCAATTATTTCTGTTATATTGAGAATTTGGATGATTAAAAAAATTATATTCATTCATTATCAGTATTGTACAAAAAAATCGCATTATGATAGGCTGCTTTTATTGAATTATGATTGATTTATACACTCATTGAAAATTTGAGTAAATGTCTTTTGTGTGTTTGTCTTCATTATTACTCTTTGGAAGAGTCTGATATAAAAAAAAGTTGTACACACAAACTAATATCAATATAGGTTTGCTATATTTATCAAGAGTGCATAATTTCACTATATCCTAATTTTTATATATATAATTAAAATTTCACCTTTTTATAATAGTTTCATTACTTAGTTTCATTTAGATGGAACTCGGTATATTGCATAAAAACTAGACTTTTACTGGTTTAAGTTTCATCTGATTATTTTATTCTAACCAATCCATGAAACTGTTATTTAAAAAAAAAAAAAAATTTTTTTTCTTTGGTTTTATCCTGTTTTTTTATTTACGAAATATTTTAAACAATTTGTTTATGGGTTCACATTGTTTTTATATATGTATGAATAATTATAGAATTTTAGTTGTGGGTAGCAATGGTTATCACTGAGCCTGTAATTGTTTTATTTTTTAACGCTCTTTGGAATCCATTTTTTCTCTCTAGCCTTGGTAGGACAACTAATCTGGGAGAAAGAAGAGTTCTGAATTCAAAGCCCCAACCAACAAGACTCATTACTTCCTATATCTTACAGACCTTGGTAAAGAAGTTGATGGGAATGGATTAAATATTTATTAAATTGTGTAGAGTGAAAGATCAAATAGAGGAAATAAGGATAGAAAATGCCAATCTTGCTAGTGCAACTATCTACTTAGAAAACCAGTCTTCAAATTTCTGAAGCGCTGACAACTGAGACCAGTGAGGAGTCAGAGTATAAGTTTCTCTAACCCAAGCAAAATTAGATTTCCAAATATATCCAACATTGATGTTGTAAAACTGAGAATTATGTAAAAATTCACTTTTTCATAACTTACCATGTTTATAAATTAACTTGTTTTTACAACTTAAATTTTTCAATACAATATGATTGCAAAGAAAATCATTGATGCCACATGTAAAACAGTTGTATATAAACTGTAGATCAAATACCTAAAAACTAATAACTTCTTGAGAAAATTTTCTCAAGCATCAAATCTCTCTCTCAAATTCTATAAGTCAAACCTGAAATGCACATATCAAATATTATCCACTTCCCATTTCATCTTGGGATTGGTGTATGTGGATGGGGCTCATAGTTTCCATCTGGTTATATTCACTTTGGGATGCATTTATTTATTTATGTCATTTGTAACAGGTGAATGAAGTTAAAGGAAGGAAAGTTGAACTGAAGAATTTACTGATAATGTTTTGGCATAGTACCAGTCTCCACCTGAAAGTCTACTCATTTACCTATCTATGCTATATACCAGCTGTTGGTTACTATCATTCTGGCTTTCTTTCTAAAGTATTTTGGTTTAAATTACCAAACATTGAATAACACTATATAAAATGTATGTCTAAAAGTAATATCTGTCAGTTTCTTGTTTTTTTTATTTTCATTTTTCAGTGTTAATTTAAGATTTTTTTTTACATTTGTAGAGGTAGCTGAATACCTTCCCTGTGGGTAAAATTTTAAGCTAGAATGTGTTTCTATGAGGACATATAGATTAATGTAATTGAGAGGTCAACATTCATAGTCCTGGCGGCTGAATACTACAAATGTAAACAAAACACTTTTTTTGCCTTTATTTTCCTGTGACTAGAAAAGAAAAGTTTGGTTTCTGACTATTTTTAGCCAAATGGCTATTTGGTATCATTAAAGAAAAGGATAAAAATTGCATCTAGCTTATCTGAAGTTTTGCATTATACTTACATTATAAATCAAATCTTTCACTCTTTGTGTCAGTAAAAACTTGTTCTGAGGTCTCATAAGTAAATATGAAAAATTTGTTGGGCATAGGCTATCTTTGAGTTATATGATAACAGACTAACAAAAAAAATGTTCATAGGAGGTTGCTTAAAATTAGTGTATTTCTTTAGAAAAAACAAAACAAAACTTTATTCATTTTCTGTTATTGACTTCACCAGAATAGATACTTTGCTTTGTTTTATGACAAAGTTTTAATTTGCACTATCATAATTATTGACTATGTAACACAATTTTTACCTTTTTGTTTCTGGACAAAAAAGTCTCATTGCCCAAATGCTTGTGCCTTAAATAGAAAAAAAAACTTTTTCCCTTCAAATTTTACTTTACTAATCAAAAGTGTTTAATGAAAACATTATGAGAGGACTATATTTGGCAGCTGATACATGATTAATATAAATTCTTTTTTATTCATGTTTTATTCAGACATTAAAAAATGTTCATATTTACATAGAAAATATGTTAATTTCATTATTCAGAGTACAAAAACAAAGTTTAAAAGAAATAAAAGCTATTTTCTATACTTCTACAACATAAGCAATTAGGAAATACTACCCAGAACAAAATTTATGTTATATAGTGTTATTTTCCCTTGCTAATCAACAATTGATTTATCATCATTGACATGCTGGACTAATCAGTAGATTTTTAATTTGTATAAATGGTATTTATACTAATTATTTTGCTTTCTGAAAATCTCTGTAATTGTATTGCTTTGAAAATTTTATTTTTATCAAAATCTTTAGCAGATAAAAAAAAAGTGTGGATATTTTCTTTTATTTTATTACAAAGGTTGATATTCATTATGCACTAATGGAATGGTTGTGATAAAAGATCAGGTTATGATAGTTGTTATTAACTTAAGAAGTCCATTTTTATGTTTTATACTTGCTTGGTATTTAAAATGAAAAAAAAATGACCAGGCTATTCAAAGCAATTTTCATGGACCATCTAGTTAAGTTTGAACTTACTGGAGTGACATTCTTTGTTATATGGTTGGTAGATATTTTAAGGGGGGAATCTACATTATAGTCACCTGTTGTTGTTGTTGTTTTTTTTTTTTTTTTTTTTTTTTTTTTTTTTTTTTTTTTTTAATATTACTATAGTACAGCAAAATTGGCACATTGCAGTAATATTTCTGTTAGCAAAATAGTATTGAAGAATAAAACAATTTCCAATCTTAAGTTGCTGCTTCATAATACTGTGATGTTCAGACTCCTTCCAATCATTTCTAAAGATATTTAATTATTTTCCCTGTATCAAAACTGCAAAGCAAAACCTTTTTAAGGATTTTTGTTTATGATAGCACGACTGCAATAAAACAGATCATGTTACATATAATTGTCCTGCTTAAGATTCATTGCACTAATTTACAAGAAACAATAAGAGTATATTATATGGTGTCATGGTCAGCTTTACAAGGCTATTAGATGATTGTTCAGGATTTGATTTTTCAATGGGTACTCTGTACTCTGGGATTGTGCTCAACTAAGGTCAGCTTAGTAAATGACAACAAAAAAAGTAGATTTGTCACTCCACACCACCACCACCACCTCTACTACTACTACTACTACTACTACTACTACTGATGATGATGTATTTACAAATGCCAAATGTGATACAGAAAAGCTTTTGAACATATGTCATCTGCATTTTAGAATCTAGATGTGATAAAATTCAGCTGTTTGAAAGAACTCTTATTTGCTTTTAAGAGTGCAAAGATCCAACTTTATCAGTTGATTTTTTTTATTGTGTGGAGGGGGGGTTGATTTTTAATTTATTTAGAGTATATGTAATCTCAGTACTTTCTGGCCTCCCCAATTCAAATCTGGGATTGTTTGTGTTTTGAACTGAAATGATTTTAAGCAAAAAATCTTTTGGTCATGAACATTTATTTATTTATTTTTACAAATTATTTGAGGGATTTAGTATACTATTTATATTTGCTGTACTTGGCCTAGTGGGTAGAGTGTTCACCAATGGCCTGGGAGACCTGGGTTCAATCCCAGATCACATCATACCAAATACTTTAAAAATGGTACTTGATACCTCCTTGCTTAACACTCAGCAATATAAGGTATGTATTGAGGGTAAAGTGGAGCAATCCAGGGAAAGGAGTAGCGCCCTCCCCTACACCTTGTTGTGGTAGCTATTGAAAAGGGAGCCTTCTGATCACCCTAGACTTTGGTTGCCAACTTTACTTACTTATGCTATTTTATACTTTTATCAAAAAAAATTTAATGTATATTAAATGAATATTTCAAAGTAGTATAAAAGCTATTTATTTAAACCAATACAAGATCACCATGCTAATATACTTAAAAAAAAAAAAAAAAAAAAAAAAAACATTTTTAAGCTCATCAAATTTTATTTATATTTATTGTTCCTATTAATGGTTATTTTTAATTTGATATTTTCTTTTTACATGGTTTAATACTCATTCACATTCATTTTAAATTGTACCAACTATTTTCCTATATATATATATATATATATATATATATATATATATATAATTTAATTTTTTTTTTCTTTTAAAATAAACTTAAAAAATTAAACTTGAATAGATATAAGCCAGACTTTGGAAATGCCTTGACAAGTACATAGGTGGTCTATTTAATTACTTATGCATTTGAGAAATTAATGTGCATTAAATTTTGATTATTTATTTATTTTATTTTATTTTATTTATTTATTTATTTTTTTGATGGATCACTTGATGAGATTTGAGGGTGTAACTAACAGATATCTGTTGCTAAATAAATTAGATTATAAATTTTACTTAATACAACTGAAAAGAGAATAGATTTTATTTCATTGTTTAAAATTTAAAAGAAAAAAACTTTTTTTTTCTTTCCAATTTGAATTTTTAAATAGTCTCGGTGAACATGCACAGCTAGAAAATGTTTTATTTCATAAAGCAATCTACTAGAATATTTAGATTTTAGAAACTTCTTGTACTTTTGGTCGTACACAGTTTCATAATTGTTTGGGTCAATGGTTTTTCTCTTTGTAAAGATTGTGGTTCACCAATCCTGCTTTCCTTGGTGGGTTAGTGGTTTGTTGACAAGGAGTGTCTGTTATATATATTGCATCTTTCTGCTCAGCATGATTTTTGTTTCTCATATTTAGATCTCAAAGACAAAAAGAAAGTAGTCCTGCCAGAATAAACCACATCACTAATGCCCCTAATTTTCTAACACTTTTAAACTTTCTTATATTTCCCTGTATCTTTCATTTTTTATCTCATCTCTCACTTCTCGCTCAATTCTCATCAGCTCTTCCCCCTCTCCCTCTCTCTCTCTCTCTCTCTCTCACTGTTCTCCCTCCCCTCTCTCACTTTTCTTTCCTCACCTTTTTCTTTTCTCTTCATTCTCTGACTCTCTTTTCCCTATTCTTTCACCCTGTCACCCTCTCTTTCTTTCTACTATTTTTTTAAAGGTAGCAATAATGTAAATCTTTTCTGTATTAAGACTTTGTTTCATATTTAATGTTTTAAAGAATTTCCAACCTAATTTGTAAGACTTTATTTTTATATTTGAATATTTTCATATCCTGCTTAAAAATGAGTTAATATCAACTGACACTGAAAATTACTTTGAGAAATGCTTATTAAAATTGTGTGTTAATTTCCTTCATTTAATAATTAAACAGAATAATTTAAACTAATTTCTCTGACTTCATTTTCTTCAAAATAAATCTCACTTTTATTTCTGGGCGTTACCTTTTCAGTTATCCTGAGAAAATGTGGAAATTTGCTAGATTTTTTTTTTTTTTTTTTTTTTTTTTTTTTTTTTTTTTTGGTGGTTGGGGGTTACTAATTGAATAGATTTTAGGAATTACTCATTTGCCTATTCATTTGTTTTATTCTACATTTAATCACTAATATATATATATATATATATATATATATAAACAAACTAGTGCCCAATTACTTATTCTGAATAATCATTCTGAAAAAAGAATATTTGGTTTGATCTTTTAAAGTTCAAGCTTTACTGCTGCACTTTCTGAGATATATATATATATATATATATATATATATATACACACACACATACGCACACTAGATCAGAATTACAGAAATGTCAATTTTATATTGGGGTGTGAATTAAGTATAGTAGGAAAGCCTCTAAGCAGAAAACTGTAAAATAAGTGTCAGTTGTAATCAGTCTAAATTTAGCATATTATTTTTAATGAAGGAACAGTTAATTGGTTATTTTCTTTTATATAAACATATTTATTTACAGATTCCTGGCATAGTTTTTTTGTATATGGTTACTAAGATAACTTTTTTATGATACTGGACACTAAAGAAACTATGCAAGCATTGTACTGGAATTGATAAATATAGATTAACAAAACTTTTTCTTTTTCATGATAATGACCTGTAGTAAAAATTTAATTCACAATTGCTTTTAAGTTGTGTTTTTTTTTTTTTTTTTTTTTTAAGATTACACTAAAGGCTATTTGGTCCCAATTGTAACATCGGTCCATGATGATATTGATGTTTCTACTTAAGGAAGAGTGAAGAATTCTGATAAGCATTTCAGTCATCTCTATTATATCAACAATTTGGATGATTAAAAAAAATGATGTTTAATGAAACACACTTTACAAAATAATAATTCAGTTGTAAATTGAGATTGCTAGAAATTGTTTTATTCTCTACAATCATTTTACATGTATAATTCTAATAAAAATCAAGGAATATACTATTTCTGTTGGGTTACAATTACACATATGTGTGGTTTAGTTTTAAGGCATATCAACTCCTTATAGGTTATATTATACTGTATATTTTCAGTGTTGTATTGCACTCATTTTTTTTTTTTTTTTAATCATGCTTTATTTTTGTCTATGATAATCATTTGTTTACACACAGACATATGGTATTAATTATTCTTCATATAAATAATTAGTACAATTTTATAGTTCCAAGTATTCCAATCCAATACAATTAATTTTAAAACAGATTTGTTTGAAATAACAAGTTGAATTAGCATAGCTAATTAGCAACTAAAATATAAAGATTAAGGAAAATACAAATTAAAATCATTTATAATTATTAATGTTTTTATTTCATTCTAAGTACATGACAGCTTTCTGAAAATCTCTGTAGTTGTATTGCTTTGAAAATTTTATTTTTATCAAAAAAATTGAAAATTAGTTGACTCTTAGAAAACCATAGACCACTTTGCTTCTTGATTCTAGCTCTTGTTCTGAGCCATTGTGTTAATATAATTTATATGTTTAGTGTGCATCTAGAGTCTGCCTTTGTACCTAAATCCAAGATCAGAGCTTAAATAGATCTATTAAATTTAATCCTTACTTGATACTACAGTCAGGTAAATCCTGTATGGAGCCATTAACAGGTTGATGTCTCAAAATCTAATTTAGTGCAAATTTGCTCTTTTCTGTTTGTGCTGAGCTAAGCAGATTACAACCTTATAACATTGACTTGATTTAACTGTATTTACAGTCGACAACTGCATTAAGATTTTGATCAGAGTACTTTTGCTCTCATAAATCAACTGTAGATTAACATTTAAAACTATACATATACCAATAGATATGTTGTTATTATTATTAATAATTTATGTCTACTGACTCACTCACTGGGCTCCCTCTCCTTAAGGCTTAGCTAATTAGAATGAATAGTTAGCCAGCAGGATAAAAAAAAAGACTTATCAAAAGGTGGATGAACCCTCTTGTTGAGTCAACAGCCATTAAGCATACATAGGCCATGAAGAATGTTATGGCATCCTCTTTATCGAAACTTGCTTTGGCCATTCACTGCAACTGATTCACCCCCAGTACAACTGAAGCCAGATGATGCTGAGGGATTGGGTCTCATCCTGTGCAACCCTTCACTCACCTAAATCCACTCTCACACGTTGTTTTTTACCCTCATTCTTTGAGGTGGATATTGAACAAAAATAAGTGTTAATTTTGGCTAGTATTTTCTTTTATCTTAAATTTTACTTTTTTTTTTTCTTTTTTTTTTTTTTTTATTGCTACTTTTTTGGGTCATCAGTCTACATACAGCAAGGAGGAACCAACACTGATTAAAAACTATAAGATTGACTCTCAGGTTCAACTTCATGTCTCCTTTGCTCCAGGAAACCCTGGTTAATAATACACACCATCTACAATTAAATGTTGGAGCTTTGAGAACCCATTGGTTTGCAGAAGCCAAAATCTGCTGTATCCAACCTATCCTTTACGCTTCATAATGAATATTGGACAAAAACAGTAATATAATATTGGTGTCATATTTTGCTGTGTCAAGTTGAACTTGTATCATCAAAGTTAAGTTGTGATGAGCCTATTCAATACTTAAATGACCACTTTGGAATAGTAAGTATTATAAATGACTTGAGGCCTGTGCTAGACTAAACAAAGTTTAGTAAAATCTGTTTTATTTCTTCTATTTTCTTAAAATAAAAATGTTTAATTTTATCAGATATGTGGCAGCAAAAGGTTTTCTTTAATTATATTTAAATCATGATTTTAAAAAAATTTAAGCTAAAACCGGACATTGGCCAAGCGGTTAGAGTGTTTGCTAATGGCCCAGGAGACCTGGGTTCAATCCCAGGTCAAGTCATACCAAAGACTCAAAAAATGGTACTTGATGCCTCCTTGCTTAACACTCAGCATTATAAGGTACGGATCAAGGAATCCAGGGAAGGAGTAGTGCCCTCCCCTACACCTTGGTGTTGTAGCTATTGAAAAGGAAGCCTTTGGGTCACCCTCAACTATGGTCGCCAACTTTAGAACTTATATTAATATAAATAACTTTTTGATATTAAAGAAATGTTTTATTGGGACTGTACAATATCCTCTTATTCCTAATCTAATCTTGTTCTTTAAGCAATTTCTTTTAATCTAATACCTGCCAGAATTTTCAACTTTTACAGTTAGTATAAGGGCCTTCTAAAAGAATAATGCATGTGCAATTGATGCAAATGTTTACCATAAACTTCTGATTCATGAAACTTAGCTAAGAGCAGAAATATGAATAAATCAATTTTTCTCAGCATCCTTAGCACCTATTGAGTTAAAAGAAGTTTTGTTTGTCCTCCACATTCAATAAGCTTTAATCACATGGCATTTATTTTTTTAAAGGAATATTTTAAGATTTCTCCTTAAATTTTTTTAATTGAAAATTTTTGTCAATCTGTTTTTTATAAGCTTGCTCGTTGGCTGATTGGTGTGAGAACACAAGTAAATCTTTTTTCTCAGGGTGTTGCTTACCTTGCCAACACCCTTCACTTGTATTTAGCCAGCCATCTACTTGTGTATGTGTGTATAGACCTGTTTACCTACTATCCACCCAGGTGCAGTGCCTATTTACATATCGTCTTTGTTCCATGTGCACTTCATCTTACCTGGAGTTAGCCATGGTTCAGGAAATATGCACAGACTATACACAACTATTGTTCTTGTAGCCATTGCTTTGTGATAAAATTAAAGGCTAACAGTCCTGAACTTCTACCCTTTCTATTAGATTTGTTTAGCTCCAATAAAAATAAAAAATTAAAAAAACTACCATAGGAAAGATGAATCTAATTTCACACCTGAGCTAAACATTCACTCAAGAGATACAGACATGACATTAGTAAAATATGATATTCATGCTTTTACACGTATATGCACACATAAGTATTTGATTAATGTTTTCACACCCACTCACTCATTTTTATACATCTTCATGTTTTTTTAAAGTTATAGTCTTCCCTATCTCTCTCTCTCTCTGTTGTTTATTTTTGTAAGTTAACCCACCAAAACTATAATCTTGATATTTTGAATGTGTAAATTACTATATACTGTAAAGTCAATATTTCATGCTCAGTGTGATCATGTGAGATACTAATAAAACGCTTTATATCTTGACTATTTGTTGGATAACTTTAAACAAAGACCCCCCCACCCCCCTCTCTCTCTCTCTCTCTCTCCTTGAGCAAAGTTAGAATCTATTTGTTGATTTAAAAAAATTTTTTTTTTTTTTTTCTTAATTTTGTGGGCTGAAAAGGTTAGGCATATAAAAAGGTTTAACACTAAATTTTCTTGCTTCACATCTGATATACTACAAAAATATTTATAACACTTAAAACTTTTAAAGTTTATATATCTTTCATCATGCTTGATACATATTTGTATGTTGGTGTAATGACTTAGAATTCGTTTTAATTGATCAAGACTGGAATGATATTAATAGATATGTTGTCATAATGTTTTGGTTCATCAATGTGTGTTATATATGATAAAGGAATTTGAAATTAAGGTTGGCTATAAGGCTGTTTAAATAAAAAGTCTAGGAAAATAAATTTTGCACTGCTCAACTTTTTTACAATAATACAATCCAAGATTAAATTGTTTATCTCATTTTTATAAGTTTTTTTTTTCTCTCTCTCTCTCTCTTATTTTTAACAATTACATGATAACCTGTGAACATGTTGGGTTCCTGTTGAAACAGCACTCCATAATGATACTGGTACTTCTAATATGAAAGGAATGAAGGATTCTAGTTGCATGTTATACTAATTGCCATTATTGGAAATTTAGATAATTAACATTCAGCATGAATTGTACTGGAAATTGCTTTATTCTCCCAAGTTAAATCATTTTTAGTATATTGTTCTCATACAAATCTTGCTATAATGTGCTGTTTTTGCTCTCTCTCTCTCTTTTATATATATATATATATAAAGAATTTTAGTAATAGGTATTCTTTCCTATTAAGGATTTAAGAGATTAATTTGAAACTATTTCAAAATAATTCCAAAAGCCAATATTTGTTATATTGCTCATAAACAGTCTAAGATATTTGGTTTTAAAACATTGATCTAATTGATAGGTAATTCCATGATTGCTTACAGTTTTAATTTGAACTTTCTTTAAGCTGTTACAGAAAATAATGCACAAAGAAAATTCAGCATATTATGTGTGTATGTGTATATATATATATATATATATATATATATATATATATATAGCCTTAGGAATGGTGGAGAGTCTTAAAATGTATTTAACACTAGGGCAACTATTTATGCTAGTTAGTTATGTAAGCCTTAACAGACATTTTTAAATAATATTTGACTGTCATATTTAATGAAACATATCTAAAAGAGAATTTACTAAATAAACATGTATACACACACACATATAAATATTGAATATTGTATCTCTTCACTTAAATCTACAAATAGTACTAAACTAATAATTTACTGTAAAAATAAAAACTTCAACTGCTAATCTCATTATCAGTTATGTAACGCTCTTCAAAAATAAAAAAATTAACATGATCAACATAGTTTATGAATTTTCTTGTCCAGTAAGATAAACATTCTTGACATTCTTGATAAACATGAACAACTACAGTGGGCACATGACCATTATCTTATCTTGAAGATTTCAATGGCATTCTGACCTGGGAGATTATCATGTCCCAAACCAGAATACCATATGAAATCACTTGAACCAAAATAGAAAACTATTATCTCCTATAAGGAATATACTGGTTGACAATACATAAGTAATACAGAGATATAACAGTAAAATGAGACTGAAAATATTTGAAGCATTAAGTATAAAAGCAAGAAAACTCACTCTTAACCACATAGTCATAATGTTCTGACTGTGTTTGCCAGTTAAATCTTATGATTATGGCCAAAAAGCACACTTCTCTCACATCAATATAAATTACAATATCACAAACAACATGTATTACATATTTTACAAAATATTTGATATATATTTCTTCCAACACTCCTTGAAAATGGCAAATAGATTAGCTGAAAGCATTTGGAATAAACAATCTTTTGACCATAGCCATAATGTTCTGGCTGTGTTTGCCAATTAAAACTTTTAATTATCAAAAGCACACTTTTCACAGATCAACATAAATTACAATATCACAAACAGCATGTCTTAGATGTTTTTATATTTCTTACAATATATCTTATATATTTCTTACAATTCTCCTTGAAAATGGCTAATAGATTGTCTGAAAGCATTTGGAAAAAACATTTTTTGACAATTTCTGTATTCACTTTGTCTGCTAAAGATTTCACAAGAAAAACTAAACAATTTATTGAAACATGCATAAAAAAAATTTCTGCCCAAATGCACAAAATCTCCCTCATATATTTGTGTGTGTGTGTGTGTGTGCACACGTACATTTTTATTCATATTGTGTGTGTGTGTCTGTGTGTAAAAGCTAAACATTATTGTTCATAATGATATTCTTTACATAATATTTGGAAAACCATAAAGGCATCTCTCATGGTGTAATGCAAGCTAGACTAACAGACAATTGTTTGAGTTTGATTCTCATTGCTTGCCCCATACTTATGGCCTTGTGCCATATCTAAGCTTAGTTAATAACTACCAAGAGAAAAGCATATTTATACTATTTAGTACAACAATTATTTCAATTAAAAACTCTTTGGTTGGTGTTTTGATTGGTCCAACCTATACAAACTTTAGAAAGAGTTCATATATTAGTCATTAGGAATAAATTGGTTCCTATTAACAATAGGAATTGCTTTATAATTTATCTTTCTCTCTCTTCCCTCTCTTCAATGATTGAGTTACTTCTCATCATATTAAATTTTGTTTCTTATTACTATTTCTGCATGTCTTCAAAAACAAGTTATACCAAGTACAAATATTTGAATATATTTATGTTTATAAATGCACTTATGATTATGTATTCCTAAGTTCACATGTATGTAAATTTTTTTTATTTATACCCAAAATAATACAGTTGACCAAACGTTACTTCCATCCCTCCTATGATATTTAATCAACATGGTTATATTTCAAATTCCATAGTATATGAATTTAATGTGTGTTTCAAATTGCATAGTATATAGAATTTAATATCTGTGTTTAGAGTAAGAAAGATGTCATTTTGAACATTTGATTTAACTTGATCTTAGCTTCTTTTAGTTGAAATACTTAGTTTATAAAACTATTTAAATATCCTGAAGTGTTCCATTTATCCTGGTAGTGCAGTTGACTATACTTTTGTAGCTTTGATATTTTAAAGAAACTAGAAATAAACAAAAACAAATTAAAACCTTTTGTTTCTATCATGTTTGTAATTTGCTAGTTTTTTAATTACAAAAATGATTGGCCAAGAACATGAACAGATAAATGTATTTTCAGATTTAATGACTAGAAAAGTTTCATACATTTGTGTGAATTAATATCCTATTTGAATCCATTAGATATTTGTACTTATTTGTGCCTCTTTCTGAAAGAATAGCCATAAACCATTTATGTTGGTGTTTCTAGGGTGTGTGTTACTGGTTCTAAATTGGGCCATATCTGCAATCAAGTTGAGCAAACTAAAACCTCAGCAGTCTTTTTGAAATAGAAAGGGGATGGGGGAAATAAATAGGTTAAGTGATGGAACTGTCCAACCATACATATCTTCTCTCTCTCTCTCTCTCTCTCTCTCTCTCTCTCTCTCTCTCTCTCTCTCTCTCTCTCTCTCTCTCTCTCTCTCCTTCTTTTAACTTACTTCCTGTCATAGGATGGGCAAGCCAGCACTTATTGGTAATGATATTCATATCATTAGTAAGGTGAACAGTATGTGATAAATATGTAAGGAATACCAAAATATCTAATCTCATTCCCACTAGATTGCTGAAGTTAAACAGTGAAGAATTTGTTCAGTACTTGGATGGGTGACCATTTAGAAATAGCAAATACTGTAAACAACTTGAGATCTCTGTCCCAGACTAAGTAAGGCTTTTTTTTTTTTTTTTTTTTTTTTTTTTTTTGGATTCATTGAATGAATATGCTATATTACCAGTTCACTTTTTATCACCTTAACTATCTTAAAAATTATTTTAAAAACCTAAAATATTTTTCTCCTGACAGTGGTTTAAGTGGAAACTAGTTGAGAACAATTTAAAAAAAAAAAATTTCCCAGAAATATTCCTATCAGTTTTGTTTGTGATGTTCAGTCCCAGGTCAAGTCATATCAAAGACTCAAAAAATGGTAATTGATGCCTCCTTGCTTAATACTCAGCATTATAAGGTATGGATCAAGGATAAATGGAGCAATCCAGGGAAAAGAATAGTGTCCTCTCCTACACCTCTGTGTAGTAGCTATTGAAAAGGGAGCCTTCGGATTGCCCCTGATTACAGCCAGCCAGCCAACACACATACACACATGGAAAATTTAGGTGGCACTAGAAAAGACTAGTGACAGTTGGGAAATACCCTGCTATCATTTCCTCATCTGAAAGAAATGGGATGTACATCATGATTTATGGGTATAATATGACAGAAAACATTGCAGAGACATCTCAATAAAATTGGTTGCTTGTGTCAATAACAACATGAATCTCATTGTAAATCAATTAAAAGGATCTAGAATCAATATTATTAACCCAATAGATATCACCCCAGTTATGAGACATTTATAAAAATTGCTATGTTTATTTTGTAGGTCCAACTCATATCCCAGAAATGACAATATTTTTACATATAAATATTTGTACCAATCTTAAATTCTTTATACATGATTTTTGGGAGACCTTTTTCTTAATTATTTAAAAAATATGAAACATTTTCATTTTAGATAATTCTTGCAGGTATTAAGTTAATATAGTTAGTGAGATGAACATGCAAGTCATTCTTCTATAGTGGCTCTCTCTATATAAGGTGTGTAGAAATTGAAAACAGTATAAAATCTTTCTCCCTCTCTCACACCATCCATTGAATTAACATCATATTTTATGTATTATAAGTGCTCCTATTTTATTATTTAGTGCTGGGTTGTAAAACAATTCGATGGGCAAGTTTCCTAGTCTTCCAGCTAATCACCATAAAAAAAAAGCTAAGTCAGTCCATTTATCAATAAAACATTTGCGCAATCATCTACTTTGGTATAAGGCTAAGCATATTTGTTAATATTGTGAATGATTTCTATGACTTTCTAGGGTGGTGTTTTTTTTGTTTTTGTTAATTTTTTTTAGTCTTATCACAAAGTTCACCCAGTTATGGTTCACTTCCATAAAAGCTTAAGTTAAAAGCCTACAAAGCATCTCTTGTTGGCAAATTTATAGGGGAAAAAAAGATTTTTTTTTTTTTTTTCTTCAAAACTCCCACCCTATGAGAAGGCTCACCCATCTGTATTTTGAACATGTATCTGTTGACTTTATCTTCCCATCTCCACCTTACTTCAGCTAAATTTGTCTCCAGACAAAGAAGCCTCTTTCATGTATACTTTCATATCTATCTTGCTCAGTATTCTCTAATCCTGTTTGACATAAAATGCCTTTTGTATATAAGATTTCCAAGAACAGTGACTTAGTTTTTTTTAAAGCACATAGAAACATGTGCCTGTATGTATTGCTCATTTCCAAATGGTCATCAATGGGCTATTCTCTTCTGGGCACTCCTTGCTTTTCTGGCATAAAGCTGCCACAAGCCTTGTAGGCCATTATATAGGACAAGTATCATTTTATTTTATTGCCATATTTTTAACTTGCTTCTTCCGGAAAGGGAATGGGGGCATCTTTTTGATGGATACAGCAATTTAGATATATATATAAAATGTACAACACTGATAAACATCTGCTACATAGGGTACAGTGATAACCCAGTGAGAGAGATATTTGATATACAAACTTATATCTATTAAAAGCATTTAAAAATAGTTGAATGTTTTCCTTGTTTTTGAGTAAATATAATTTTTTAAGAGATTCAAGTAAATATGCTTGTACCTGATTAAATTGGGGAGTAGAATGTTCTCTTGTAGAAAAAGGGCATTGTACTACTGAAAGAAAATTTGGTACTCCATGAGTTTAACTTCAGGAAACATAATATTATAGCACTAGTTGATTGCTTCTTATTTCTTGACTTTTTTAAAAAGATCCTATCTTTTTTTTTTTTTTTCTTTTTCTTTTTCTTTCTTCCTGTTTTGGCATCAACCATGTGTACTTTGAAGAAAAACTGCAAATCTAAGATGTACATTGTCAAATTTTACTAAAGTTTAAGATTGTAATATTACAGAACTAATTTAGAATTAGTTGACTTTCCATTTTATTTAATTTTTAAATTGTACAACATTTTTTATGCCTTTCTTTTTTTATTTTTCAGATTTTCTTGTCCCAAGTTAAATCGGACAACGCCCGCTTGTTTGACTTGTCTGATGAGGAACTGGTACGGTTGACGGTCAAGGAACTCAACCAGCTAGTCAAGGGGCTAAACCGAGAGCAGGTGTCACGGCTGAAGCAACGGCGGCGTACACTCAAGAATCGTGGATATGCCGCCAACTGCCGTGAGAAACGAATCTCCCAAAAGGAGGAACTTGAAATAGAACGAGAGAAGCTTAGAGCTGAGGTCTATCGGCTTCAGCGGGAAAATGATGTTGTCAAGATGGAACTTGACTCATTGCGGCGCAAGTATGATGCTCTGCAGAGGTTTGCAGATAAAAACGAATTGCTCATTTTACAGAAACCGGTGATGATGCCTGAACCATTGTCCCTGAAGACAGAGACGTTGCGAAGTTGACTGCCAGTCCATGATGGATTGCGGCCCTAAACTCTTCTCTTTCCTCGGTGAAATTTCTTCTCCGAACTGCTTCCATCAAGCTGGACACTACAGGGCAGTATCAACATCTGGGGTCCTATTTACACATAGAAAGAAAAAAAGGAAAAAAATATAACTGGGATATTTAAAGCAAAGAGAGAAAAAAAAAAAGAAAATGACTGACCTTATTGGATCATTATTATCTGAAAAGCTGGACTATTTCCTTCATCTTTTAATTTTAAAATATCTTTTTTGTTTGAATATTTTTTTTACTCCACATTTTCATCTTTTCTGTACGAAGTTGGGCACTCGCTGGCAGAAGGCTCTGTTTTGTTCATATCTCATTTTATAATTTTTTTTCCTTTTTATTCATTATATATATATATATATATATATATATATAATGGTGTATTTTATTATCAGGACCACTTTTTACTCTTTTTTTTTTTTTTTTTTTTTTTTTCTGGAATTTTTTTTTTTCTGGAATTTTTTTTTTGTAAGTTTTTTTCTCCATATCTCATTGCAACAAATACACTAACTTAAACTTTTTAGCTGTACTAAAATGAAACTAAAGTCATTGAAAACAAAGATAATGTGTCTTCATTGATAAATTTTAATAAGTGGATAGAAAAACAAAATTATTCAGTGATTATAAAACAAATGTTGTAAATGTTATAGAGAAAAGTTCAGCATGAAAAAACAAAGGGATCAACATGATTGGGGAAACAATCTACATTCTCTCTTGTTTACCAAAAAAGAAAAAAAAAATTATATATCTTTTTTCTCAAAAATTTTTATTAGGAATTATCAATGTGGATTTGTTTCTATGTCTTTAGTTTAAAAAAAAACAAAACAAAAACACAACTGTCATTTTTTAATAAGGCATTTTTTGTATGTATGTGCGTGTGTGTGTGTGTGTGTGTGTGTGTGTGCTTGTGTTTACATTTACATACAGTGTACTTTGGAGGTTACAAGTTACATACAAAAACAAAACAAAACAAAAAATACAAATCTTGACCACCCTACTCCCCTCATAGCTTGTATCCTGACTGAGGAAAAACAAAAAAAAAACCTCAAACAAACCATGCATAATAGTGCTGTCTTCTGGATTTTTATTTAACTTACAAAACTTGCTATGGAGGTGAGGAAAAGGGGGGAAAAATGATTTTTTTTTTTTTTATTAATATAAACTCTATTTATTGGCTTCAATTGTTGAGTTATTGCTTTGTGACGATGCATGCATGTGTGAGTGTGAATGACGCCTACACACACACACACGCTCACATGCATGCACATCTTGTGTTTGTTTGGAGTGCACAGAAGATGCACATTAAAAAAATATACATAAAATAGGGAAAGAGTTAACTATAGGGAAGGGAATAAAATAAGAATTTTGGGGCAATTGGCTGCTGTACCCCAGGAGTGGATGGGTGTGGGTTAGGTTCTGCTTAGTAGAAGAAAATAAAATAAAGGAAAACAAAATTGGCTTCAATCAAAATGCTTAAGATTGGGGAGAAAAAATTTTAAAAGATTTTTTTAATGGCAGATTACTTTTGTCCTACCTCCTCCCACCCTTCATATGACGATGCCCTTTCCTCATCTCTTATGCACACATTAATATCTACACACATTACATATATATATATATATATATATATATATATATATAAAAACATTTTAAATTTATAAATGTGATTAACATTACATTTGTTTAGGGAACCACAAGAAACTTGAGTAAAATTAAAATTATTTGGGAAGTCTTCACCTACCTTCTTCACACACTCCTATTAGGTGGACTATATTTTAAGATTAAATTTGAGAAAATATAAAACGAGAATTTGGATAATAAATTTCCTTTTCTTATAAATATGTAATAAAAACAAAATTATCAGGGTTGCCATGACGATGAACAGAATTAATTTTTATTCTGTGACAAAAGTTTCTTTTTGCTATTGGTCAAATGTTGTTATATACTTTTTTGATGGAAATAGTCGTGTTCAGTGCTCATTACTTTCCATCCTTTGGACAGTAGGAAAGACAAAGCAAACAAGAATAGGTAAAAAGCAAGAATTATTATCAAGCTCTTCACAAAAAAAAACAACCGCAAACAAAAAACTGTTCAATCTTTAAAAATCAATTTGCACCCACATTTTTATTTATCTTAAACTTTATATATTTAATTAATCCCCCTTTGGTATGCAATCATACTTTTTGCTTCTATTTGTTTGATTTTTTAAAATTTTTTATTTATTTATTTATTTTTTGTTATTTTTAATTTTTAAAAATTTTTTTAATAATATATATATAGTTTTTAGCTAAATTATCTTTCTTCATAAAAAACAAAAAAAACAGAAAATCTCTTAACACTGTTCCTGCCACACATTGCATTTGTGCTTCCTGTGGCATCATACAAGGGGTTAAAATATTCAAAGTTACACTGTGAACGTGTTAAGATTCAGTCATTCTATAGGTGAGTGTGCAAGTATAAAACTGAATAAACTTTTGCATTAAAAATATTCATTTCCATTTAATGAGTTCATTCTTTCTAAATTGTTTGGTATTACTTACCCAGCTTCCCGTCCTTAGGTACCATAGCCCAGTTGGATATCACGGCCCTCCATAGCTTTCAATTTATCCCAAAGTGTATGCATCATTCTGATAATTAATTTGGCATATTACCAGTGAATTATTATTTTCTGCTGTTTCTTCTAAGCAGCTCTTTCTTTGCTGATTGATCACTGGTAATAGCCAACAAATTCTTTGCCTACTGTGCAGGTTTTTGAGTGGACAAGATTCAGGGAATGAACTTGCCATTTTTAATGTAATTCAGCGCATCCCCAGAGTATCAGGATAAAAATTTCCCTTGTTTGTTTTTTTTTGTTTTTTTTTAAACTGATTTTTATATTTCTTTTGAATTAGACACAGTCTGAGAATTTAAAAAAAGAAGGGAAAAAAAGGCAAACTGCCCATGTCCTTTAAGACTTGTTATATTCAGTATACTAAAAGTACATGTGAATGTCTTAACTATAATGAACAAACATAATAATCTTTAGGAATGAAATACAGTTTGGATGTGGTGTATTTTACCCTGTAGCCTCTATCATGCTTATAAAATCATCACAGCTTGCATAAAATACATACTACCTTTATATCATAATAGTTGTTACTTTTAGTGTATGAAATTCATTTGCAAATGTCTCAACTATTATGGGACAAAGATAGTAATAATTTTTATGAAGGAAGTACATTAGTTTGGTTGCATATTTTACACTGCTGCCACTCTCATGCTTATAAAATCATCACATCTAACTACCTCTTTCCTATAATAGTTACTATTTTTACATATAAATTTCATACATTGGATGCAATAACTTTATAGGACAGAAGTAGTAACATTTAACTTAATGAAAAATAAATATAAAACCTAAATTTGTCTTGACCAACAATGCTAAATCCATTCCTGAATATTTTAAGGTCTTATTACAAATTCCTAGTTATATAGGCAATTGCAGGTGTAGATCAGTGGTTAGAGCATGAGAATTCATGTTGAAAGCAGTGGAAAATTGGTGATGCACATATCAGAAAGAAAATGTCTAACTTTTAAATTAGGACAGAAAGCTTACAAGTAAAATATTTCATACTCATAGGGTGTGATTATCAGTTTCTCAGCAGATTAAATTATTATTTTTTCCTCTCCACCCCCCCCAAAAAAATCAAATGACAAAATACCCACAAATAGGGTGTTTCATGGTAAATATGTTATTGAAATCCACAGCAGTCCTTCCACAATGATTGCCCTGTCTGACTTATTGATTCCTATCAAGCTATTACGTTGTGTTTTAACAATGAGATGATTCTGCTTGTTCTGTCCTTATAAAACGGTTCCAATTCCTTAACGCAATAACCTCATTCCTGTCATCACCAGAGACAAAAAAAAAATATATATATATATAAACACCCAGCCCCCTTTCCTTCCCCTTATTTTTATTTTTTTTATTATCTCTGCTTGTAGCATATATATGAGATATATAAAAACCCTGCGTGTGTATGTAGGGAGGTGGGGGCAGATTATTTTAAAACTCTTTTTCATATATATATATATATATATATATATATATATATATATATAAATTGGGGGTGGGGATGAAAAGATTTTTGATTGGTGTCCCAAAAAAATGTAACATTCTGTAAATATTAGCTCTTGTAAAGCAAAAACAAAAAACACATCTAAATAAGAATTACATTTAGATAATATGATGTTGACAAGGTTGAATGCTGTATTTGTTGGGTGCTGGTTTATTTTAATTTTTTTTTTTCCCCTTAAACTTCATTGTTTTTTATTTCTTTTTTTTTTTGTTGTTGTTGTTTTTTTTTTTTATGTATGTATGTATGTGTGTGATTGTTTTGGTGATACTAAGTGTTTCCATGGGAGGGTGGGATTTAACTTTTAAATAATTATTCTTTGCTATTAATAAATAAAACAAGATGGCTTTTCCTTATTACCTTACCTAGTAAGCATTCTGAAAAAAAAATTTACAAAATCTTCAAACAGTAATGATAAAGATAGATGCAATTTGGTAATAAATCTACTAAAACAGACTAAATTTTGAGTTTTTGTGGTTTTTTCAACATTGCACCCATATTGTAAATAATTATTTAGAAATGTATATTTATATATATTTAACTGTTCCTTGCCCCATTTCTATGTTCATCAATATGCTTCCAAAATTCACAATACCTGAAAGATATCAACATCCCTCCAATTTAGTAGAGTTCAGTAGTAAAACATTGAGGTATAAACAACCCTTTTTTTCTCTCTCCCTCTTTCTCTCCATGTCTACATCACTTATATCAACAAAATACATTTACTGTTGTCTTTCTTTATACAAAATTACTACTTCAGCTATTAAAAATTTTGATATATTCATAATTTACTTCACCGGTAAATCTTACAACATATTTTCTGTAGATTTTGGAATATTTTGAGATCCAAGTGTAGCATTTGAACATTAAATAACAAAAAAAATCTTTCAAGTTTTTTCCAATCCAGGCTACATTGATTCCAAAATTTGGTTTCTTAATGACTAGACAACCTATGAATCCCTTGGGTTCTTATTGTAACAGTAGTCCATGATTATATTGATGCTCTATTTACAAAAGATTCAAGGATTCTAATTGACATTTCTAACCTTGCTTTATTATTTTGAGAATTTGATAAGTAAAAAATTGATCAACTTGAATGCAGACTCCAAGAAAATTATCATTCAATTGCAAATTAAACTGAAATAAATGTTCTCAAAGAGCTCTTATACAAATTTCGCTCTGATGTGCTGTTTTTACACGGTTAGGTTTTTTTTATACATGTAACTATAATGAACTCAAGTTACTTGCTTAGTTTTTAAGAGAAAAATAGTCCATTCTGATGTGACAAGAATGGTATTGATATTGACTTACTAAGTCATACTTGAAAGCACATGTTCCTGTGAGATCAGTTAAGCAATAATGATCCTGTTCCCTATTTACATGACTATCTTAGTAGCAGCAGTTACTGTAAACAGACTAAGCCAAGTTAATATTGGTATTGATTTGCTTTGGAAATTATTGAAACAAAAAAACATCAGTTTATTAAAAAAGAAATATGTGTAGCTAGGTTAAGTTAGTGTTTTTTTTTTGTTTTTTTTTCTTTCTCATTTTTCTTAACGTCTGTCTTCTTCAGTTTCCTTCTTTTCCTTTCATTTCTTCCTCTCCGTGTGTCTCCATGTTCATTCTCTTTTATTCCATTTTTTTTTTTTTTTTTTTTTAACATTTCATAGGTTCGTCCTTCTCTATGTTTGTTTCTATCGTTTCATTATTGTTCCCGTTGAATCTCTTTTCCTTTCCATCGGTCCTTCCTTTATTTTCTTTCATTATTCCCCTCGTTTTGAACATCTTACGTTAAACGTGCTTATTTGTAAGTACAAAAAGTTCTTCCTGTCAGCCCAGCTATCATTTTCCTTTTGCTAGTTGATAATGAAGGTTTTTTTTTTTTTTTTTTTTTTTTTTAACAAAATAATCAATTTTATAAAATTGAGGTCGACAAACTTTAATAAAAGATTAATAATAATAGTAATAATAATATAACTCAAACAAAACCAAATATTAATTTCAGATTTGTCTGAATTTTGTATTTGTTTTTATTCATCTTCAATTTTGAAGCTGTATACGAAGTTTTTTGCATTGTAATAACAACTTGATCTCAATACTGGTAACACAAGGCATGTCTGTATTCAGTAATGCCTCATGCTACCATAACAACGGAATTTCTCATTACTCTGTCGTGAACACCTGGTTATGTTACGAAGAGATGTTTATCTCAGATTTTATAAACTAAGGTCGTGATACTTTATCACATGAAAATGGATATTTCGTTTTAAAATAGATAATCTGTAGTTCACGTAAAACCCAACCAACCAACTAATCTGTAGTTCTATATCGGTAAAATCAAGAAATAAAGGGAAGTTATACTCACTTATTACAAATATACGTTAAAACATTTTTTTTAAATATCTGTTCCCGTTTTCATTTTATAACTCGTTTCTTTATATTATCTCCAGTATTTCTTCACAGAATATTCTGATCGCCATGAATGATAATTTTCTTTATTCTGTATCTTAGTTTTTTAATACTCAAACGTTTCTCTAAAGCCAGTTGGTCATCATAGGCAAAGGGTTTACAGAATATCAAATAAAGAGTAAGAATGTAACAAAAATGTAATGCAACTTGACCAACAAAATAGAAATCCAAACTAACTCAAGGTAAGACAATTATTAACCCTGGATTTAAAAAAAAAAAAAGTTCAAGTTTGTCACTGAGAAGATGCAATTTCAGCATAATTTTGTTGAGTCAAGTCGAATGTATTAAAAAAAAAAAAAACAACAAAAAAACTCAATTTTTTTTTTTTTTTTTTTTTCCAAATCTGCAAATTCTGTCAAAACCTATTAGTTATTTCACGAGCAGACCAGGGATAGGTAGGAAGAAGCGGTTTAAATTCTCTTATGATAAATCCTGCTCGATTTTACTTACTTTAAACAACGTTCAATTTTTATTGGATTTGTATCAGAATCTGTTTCGTGGGGTAATACTAGTATTTCTCATTCGTTTCTTTACTCGTCGATATTCTATCGATCTAAATTTTCTATGTAGTAGTTGGTGGGGGGTTTAACAACTATTAAGTAATGAAAAAGAAGAAAAAGACAGGTTTACATGTTTTGTTTGAGGTCTAGCATTATCCGAATGCAAATGATTATACAGATCTCACTAAAAGCGTAATTTTTGGTGATAGAATCATTTGCATTCTGATAACGCTGCACCTCTTATGAAATGTCAGTCTGAATTTTCAAACTTTTTATCTTTCTCATCCCATCAGATTTTATTCCACACGTTCTCATTCTTACCTCTTATATAAAACATTAGACAAAAAACTCACGTCTATCCAAATATTGAGAATCTGTCAGCAAAAAAGTCTAGCACAACGGCCATATTGAATAAATATAGGTTTTTTTTTGTTTAATGGTATATCAACCTTTGTAGGTTATTTAATGCCAAAGCTATTCTCAAAGAAGAACGGTAGTGGTACTATTTAACCCATAGCTGGGAGGATAAAGGGGGTTCATACCTTTCTCAAGGGTATTTGCCTGAAAGTGAACGTAATAGCGCGACTGGAGTACGAACTCGCGTACTACGATTCCGCAGTCCATCGCTTTAACCATTACACCCCCTGAATAAATATAGTGTCATTATAGTTTCATTAATAATTAAAAAGAATAACCAAAATCGGGTGAAAAGATTTAAGAAATACAGGATATGTTCCAATCAGTAGGATGTTATGACTTAGGGCAGCATTTCTTTCATTGCGTCTAAATCAATGCCTAAAGTCTTGAAAGGGACATTTGCCGACGAAACTTACAAATTATCTACAATCTCGCGTTAAAAAAGTGTGTATGTGGAGAGGGGGGGACTTGTGCTGCATCCAACTATTATAACCGTAAAGAGCGACATAGATTTGTGTTTGAGACAAGAATCCATAATCTTGGGGTGTCAAAAAGCACTTTTGCAACTCCTTATTGTGTAACCGTAACATCTATACTTAGACTTTATAAAAATCGTACTCGTCAATATGTAAACTCCTATTTAAGGATCTATAAAAACAATGCGAAATAATTTATTGGAATTTTCTCTATATCATGAAAGGCACTAAAAATTGAAATAAACGAACAAGAATTTCGGCATGAATAAAATAAATAAATTAAAACATTGTGTACAATATTAGTTTGTATGTCCAGAAAATATTTTTTTAAATCGGAGGCTTATGGGGCAAATATTTCGAGGGCAGGTAAAAAAATGTTTAAAACGTAAGACAAGTTTCAAGTTTGGTAATGTTTGTGGTTTGTTTAAAAGTTAAAAAAAAAAAAAAAAATTCGATGATAAGCAGCCTGTTGTGGCCACAATGGCACTTGCTGCCAACCACTGTTGTAAAAGAGATGAAAATATTTGAGTGCTAATTTGTTACACTTGCGCATTGTCTCTCTCTCTCTCTCCCTCGTCAGATTTTTTCTACAAATAGAATGTTCTTTGTAACGAATCTATTGTCAAATCATTTGTCATTTTAGTCCTCTTACCCCACCCCACGTCCATTTATTGTCTTTTATTCATTTCTTTTTAGTATCTTTCTTTCTTCGATAGTTACCGAATTAAATTGAAAGATAACGGGAGAATAGGTTCGAATATTTGTCGGTAGGAGGCGGAAAAAGAAAGCTAAACAGCTCTTCAACTCTTGGGAAAATGAGGGGGATTTTGCTGACTGTTTATTCATTCACATGTCCCTTTCTCCCTGCGCCCCACCAAGCCTTGGATATGCCAGCCAGCCAGCCACCCACACATGCCATTTAATGAGATTCTTTGCTGGAATAAATGAATTCGTTATGAATAACGTCACTTCGTCATTCGTTCAGAAAGGATCAAGTGATATTTATTTTCCTGACTGGTTAATCCATATCTTTTATTTTCTCTTTAGATCGATAAGTTTTGGCTGAAATGTTTGTCCGTTTTTTTTGTTTGTTCGGGTGTTGGTGAGTGAAAGGACGGTAAATCTTTTTCTTTTTCTATGTATCTTCACTTTAAAATATTACCGTATTTGATGAAGTGTTGAACGCATTTGCCTGCTCGATACATCTCCACGGAATATCAAAATAAAAAGACTGCCTATCATGGAAAATAAAAGTGACATATCCTTTTGGGATTTGGGATAATTGTGATTCTTCCTAGTAAAATGTAAATTATTTGGGTTGTTAGAATTCACTCGCTTAATCTGGTTCATCCTGTTAGTGGGACATAGAATACAGTGACTGGAATTTTTTCGGAGAGGATAAGACCCCACTTCTCCGAATTTCTGCAAAAGGGATAAGACTTCTCCTACCCACAATGGGTTGATGTAGGTATGTCACTAAAACTACACTCAGTGATCCGGCTCTAATTCTGGAGCTATGGGAAGTGCAGAGTTCTTCTTCATTGCCATTACTCCCAGATTCATGACCTTGTGTAATCATACGTTTTATGGTTCCATCTATGGGTCAAATAGATCTATTTGAATATTATTTGTATTGAATAAGAATACCTGAAACCATATATCCGAAAATGAATTATTATTATTAAATAGGAATAGTTACTTGAAATTATATAATTGTGCGTAGATTTTGAGTATTAGATAGGGACATTAGAAGCCATATACTGCAAATTATTCATATTGGATAAGAATACTTGATATCATGGACAAATAAATGATAGCTATAGACGAATAAAATCTAAAAAGTGATTGCAATAAACCAATAAAAATGTAGTTATGATTGTAATTATAAACTTTACAAATTAATCACATTTGGGAATCAAATAAAGAGTTAATCTGTCGTTAGATAAACCATATCAAGCCTATCACAAGTCTTCTCAGATTGCTGATGGTACTTGCTGATGGTCACCGATCAATACAAAAAAAAAATATTTAAATCTGTCAGACCTGCGGATTCGTGTAAAGGCTCTCAAAAGAAATGTATTGTTTCAGAATAAAAAGAAATGTTCATTCATTCTCTCATCTTTTGGAAAATCACGCGAAACTTATGTATCATGGGATAATGATATCCACATGGATTCAGATAGATATCAGCATTCTTGAAAAAAACATTTCTTGTCTATACCATTGAAAGTAATGCTTCTCAATCTTCCTATTCCAAGCAGTACGTTAGTCTGCTTGTAAAATTTACAGCACCACGCACGCACATATACTTGAATCTATTACCACGTATATTGATCTGTCTTGGTTCGAGTCTCATTGGGTGCCCCATTCATTTGGCCTTGTGCATATTACTATATTGATCTGTCTTGAGATGCATTTATAATCTTATATTTACCTGAAAAATTTGTGTGTCGAGTGGTTTGAAAATTAATGAATTTAACTCCAGGGGTCATTTCACTCATGCGACATCTACCCCTCCTTATTTTTTTTAAGACAAGGGGTCAAAACCTTGGTTCATTGTCTAGTACTCCAAAAGAGGAATGCCAACGGAACTGGGCTTTTTTTTGTACCACTTTACGGGAGACTTCTTGCCGGGAACCTACATTAAACTAACCGTGTGTTATATTCCAGCACCGTGGGAGTTGAACACCTTATCAAAGCAGTACATGACCGCACACACTAACCCAGACACATATGCTTGAATCTATTACCATGTCTATCGTTTTATTTAAGGTACATGTATTGTTACATAAGCTTATACTTACCTCGCACACCGATGTGATGAATGGTATAAAAGTCAGCTCAATTCTAGGAAGCCTTCCTCTCCGGCAGCACCTGTCCCTTTGTCTCAACCTCGGCGGTAGAGGTACCCGAAAAACAGAATGCTGACGAAACAGTTAATTTGGCACCACTCAATGGGAGAATTGCTTCCTACGATGTCCACTCTTTGAACTGATTTCATTTTTCATTCCAGCACCCTGGTGGGTGGATAAATAACTAGCTCAGTTCAAATCTTGTCTTTCGTGGCCGGTAAAATTATCAGAGAGCACCTCCCCTATTATATTTAAAGAGAAGGGTCAGGTTAAATCACTATTATCTGAAATGCCTCTCAGGGAGCTTACACTACCAAAGCTTGAGAACTCAACCTGTCTCATAATATACCCATAGGTATAGAAAAGAAATTTTTTCTTCTCCTTAAAGCATTAGTGCGAATGAAAATGAAAACAGCCACTTCTGCAATTTGAACCTGGTTCGCCGAGACTTATTAAACGTTTTTGAGGATTTATGTTATGTCTGTCCTTAATTAATTACTCCTTTGAAAAACATTTTAAGTTTTGCTTTCTGATTGATCCAACTGCGGATCAATAAAATCACGGTTGTCAATTCCCCTTATGTATATTTAGTTATTTTTACTTATCTCCACCTCATTTTCGCCATCTTCCATCATCTATATTAGTTGCATTACAATCTCGTAGACTCAGAGAGCATTATGATCATAACAATAGAATCTTGAATATATCAATAGAAAATTCAATTACTTTTAGTATATATGCTGCCGACCTTCTTTGAAACATGCCTAAAAGAGATAGACTCTTCCCGTTTATTCATCATAGAGCAATATCTCTCTATCCTCTATACAGTTAAACGTTTTGATATAAAACTGCTAGATTTGATATGTATATTTGTTGGATCCAAACGAATAAAAATAAAATTATTCCTGAGAGTGAAAGGAGGTTCTCATTTAGATCACGCCTCTAGTAAACAGTAATGTAGCCATGTTGCTGCAAGACAACTAATCATGCAGAATTTAAATTTTAAAACTTCAAAGGAATTGACTTTCGGGGAAAAAAATTCAAATCTAATTAAACATTACTTATTGGAGTTGTAGGTCGTTCTTCAAGCGGAAGATGTAAAATCATTGAGGCTTAACAATCCGGACAAAAAAAAAATTTAAGTTTTCGATTAAACTTTTGAAAAAAAAAATATTTCTCTTGAAAAAACGAGACATTTTTTTTCACAATATTAACTTGGTAAAATACTAGGAAAAAATATAAGCAATGCGGATTCATTGTTTTACGCTAACTGCTCGGTGAAGATTCTGAATTGAAAACAAAGATTGACCTCTAACCTGACGTAGACAGGTACTTCAGCTAGTATATATTACGTTGATAGTTTGACTAAAATGACACTTTCTCAAGAGTGTCGTGAATTTTACAAGTATTCAATCTCTCCCTTTCTGTTGTAATTGGCATTAAATATTCGACATTTTAGGTAGACCCTTATTCTCATTGGCCGTCGCTATAACAACTGATTTCTATCAGCAAGTGCAATAAAACGTTTATTTGAATTCAACTCTGTCCATTGTTTAGTTACGCTTTGCAAAATGAATATAAAGTTCAGCTTCAAGTTGCCCTCTCAAAAAATTAAGCTGCACTCCCCATTGCACTGAAAGGAGTTGTCAATCCCTGATGTCTGAGGAATACCAATGAGACTAACCAATCTTAGAATTACACATGCACGTATGGGTCCACATAAATCGTGACTTTGTGTTGAATCTACTCTTGTGGGGAAGTAGGTAGATAAGATTCAAGAGTTCCATCCTCAGGCTTCACCTCCCCATTGCATTAAAGGGGTAAAGTCAGAGTGGTAATTTACTAAGCTTTTTGCTTAGATGTGGCACAAGGCCACATGAAAGGGGCGCCCAATGAGACTCGAACTCACTCGTGTAGGTTTGCTAGTCGAGCTTGCTAACCATTACACCACCAAAGGCGCCTAGGAGTGAAGTCAGAGTGGAATGCCTCTAAACGAGAGTAGTGAAGGTGTTGAGCAACTTACGTATATATGAAAATAATGACATAAGAGATTAAGCTTAACTTATGTCATTATTTTCATATATACGTAAGAGATTAAGCTTAATCTTTTATCGCATCCTATTCTCGTGGGGAGAGAGAGTTAAATACCTACTCTCATTTCCCAGTCACTCTTGAGAGAACTCAGGGCACCTCGGGTGGTTTAATAGTTAGCAAGGTAGACTAGCAAACCAGCACGAGTGATTTCGATTCTCATTGGATGCACCATTCATGCGGCCTTGTGCTACATCTAAGCAAAAAAGCTTTGTAAATTTCCACTCTATAGAGAACTCCCAAAGAATGGAGTGGGGATCAGTGAAAATATTTAAGACTTAGCTGCTAATATGGTGCTTTGGTATTCCGTGGCCTTGAATCAAAGTAGATTGTTCCTGGTTAATCTAGATGCAAAATCATCATTGTGATTTGGGTATCGTTTCTGTAATCTATTTAAAAATTGACTTGATCCTCACTCAGTGTTCTACAGGCGTGACCTCTAACTGAAACCAAAAAGGAAATATCGCCGTTAAAAATACTAACAATGGCGAAACTGCTCGGATAACATTTGTAACGTGATATGCTCACTAAACAGAAAAAAAAACTATTTTTAATGCTATTACGACTGAGATATAATAATGATGGTATTCATATTAACAGGTTTCGATGTTTTCTATGTTGTTTGATGGGACTACGACAATAAGAGACTAGAATTTATTAACCTGTTAAAATATAAAGAATGCATTGTTGACACTTAATGCAGCGTCTTGACAAAAATGAATAAGTAAAATAGACCCATTGCCAATGTTATTAAACTTTTAATGGTAAATTCTCTCCTCAAACATATTCAAACGACAAAATCATGACTATAAGAAAGAGAATTATTATCTATATCCTTTTATTTACTCAGCTTTAACTTGGTCTAGTACACAGGTTTACATTATTTGGAGGCGCTCTTAGCATAACGATCAGTATCGTTGGAAATAGAATCGGGGACTCTAGTTCAAATTCACGCTCTGATAAATAGTAGGACAGATTGGGTTCTTTAGCCTTGGTTAGACAACCTGTCTAGAAGGAAAACTGAATTCAAACTTGCTTAAATCCGCTAAAAAATTGTGTCACATTCTAGGAGATAGAGGTCGTGGTAAATATACACATTGCTTACGGTACCTGCTGTTCTTTGTCACCCAGCTAACTCATGAGCAGGTCCATTGTTGCTTAATTTGAGTGATTTTGTAGAAACAGGAGTTTTAAGCATGACTAGGAATTTCTGAAGCTTCGCTTGACACAAGTCTCTCAGATTACTTATAGTATCAGTTTTTTCTAAACAGTCACCCATTTAAGTACTGAGTAGTTTCATCGTTGCTTAAATTAACTGATTTAATAAGAATAGGTACTTTAAGCATGACTTGGAATCTACTAAGCTTTGCGTAACACACAAGCCTCAGCTTACTTTTAGTAGCTGGTGTCCGTTAAATAATCACCCATCTAAGTATTGAGCAGGCTCATCGTTGCTTAACTACGGTGATTACGAGAGTACCGGTGCTTTAAGCATAAATTGACCGTAAGTCCTTTGAATACTATGCTTAGATTAGATTTGGACAGGACACGGTAAATTCCCTGGTGATCCTTAGGGATTCCAATCCTGCAACGGTAACTCATCTCATTGTATAAAAGTTAGAGAGTCGAAAAGTCTGACACTTGCGTGATATTAGTTTCAGAATTCAGGGCTATTTTTGGTTTTGCCCATCCATACGTTCATTTTAAAAATCATACGTCCTATATTACCATTGGGAGGATATACTTAGATAAAAGTCAGAGTACAGTATATGTACTCGCGAAAATTCCGCGGTTATCTTTAATATACCATTAATATATATATAAGT
This sequence comes from Sepioteuthis lessoniana, assembly GCA_963585895.1. Classification (NCBI taxonomy): domain Eukaryota; kingdom Metazoa; phylum Mollusca; class Cephalopoda; order Myopsida; family Loliginidae; genus Sepioteuthis; species Sepioteuthis lessoniana. The sequence continues at coordinate 46,267 of CAUZXS010001862.1, forward strand.
TTATAAAATTATAATTATTCTAACTTGTACTAGTTCAAGAGTAAATTATATGAAAGATTAGTACTACAACAGATACAAAAACCATGTTACTGTAACGATCGAATTTTTCATTACTCGTAAATGAATCTAGATTGCTGTAAAAAGCTTCATATATCTGTGTGTGTGTGTTTGAGAAAACTGACTTTCAAACAGCTTATAATATTTTATCAACCTTTTTAGAATGCACACCTTGCTCCAACCAATTTATGAGGAAATCAGAATAGACTTTCAATAAATTAATGATAATTTAAATAAACATCTATCGATGCAGAATTAGATCTCTGATTTATGATAAATTTCTCCATGTATACATGCATTTCTGACTGAGAGACTTTAACAAAGATACAAAATTCACTATAAAAGACGATTAAAAAAATGATAAAAACTACATCGGTTCTAGAAACCAATGAAGATAGAAAAAAATATTATGCCTTGAAACCCTTATCCTTAATGGACATCAACAATAAATCACCCCCTCAAAAATAAATAAATAAAAGACCCCTACATTTTAATTGTCAAATACAATCTTATTCATTAACTTCCTTATTGAAAATATTAAAATGTAAAAAATTCAATATCTTTTATCGACAGATCTTCCTATTTAACGACATTTTCGAGAGAAAAAGAATTACTTCCACACTGGAAATTATTTATGAACACCTGCAAATTCGGATGATCGTCTTTGAGGTAAAATTCAAGTTTCATTCACACGTAAAGTCAATCCCTTGACACTAATATGACTTTCAGTCTTGAATTGTGAACAGTCATGAAAAAAAGATGGCCGAAACCAGTCGGGATTAACAAATTTGTGTAAACATTTTTTATCAAATTTTATGCATCTATTCTTTCGTGTACGTTTTTACACACACACACACACACACACACACACAAACACAAAACTATAAAACTTCAAATCCTTTATAAAGTCTGCTAAGTGTAACAGTTATCATCGCAGGAAATGTAATTAGCAACCCGAGTTCAAATCATGGATGAGACAACGTTTCATTTCGCGCTAAAAGCCTTGAAAAAGGCATGAATTCATTTCTTATCCATCCAGTTATGTGTAAATAATATAATAGATTACATTCTTTAGCAACCGATCTATGAGAAGGAAAACTCTGAATTCAAATCTCCGCTTAGAAATTGAGGGCGTCGTATCCTAGCCGTAGCAGAAAACTTGGGTAAATACATACTTTAAATTCTCTATTAAATTGTTGAAAAATAACTTTTTTTTTTCAAATGACGACTTAGAAAAGTTTAATTTCACGGAGAGTTCATTTATAGCACTGTTAATATTCTTGTATTAAAAAAAAATACATTGTATTTTCATGAACAGCTTTGTTTCCTTAAAATGTTTTGCTTATAAAATAAATTACTGAAAAGCTATATTATTATATCTAATTTATGTAAGTACTGTAACTTAGTAATAATAATAGTGTGTGATTATCGTTTACACTTATCTCGATCGTTTTATCAAGTACGTCCCACTATTCATTCGCTATTATGATATACATACTATAAGTATGATGTGACTTAAAAATAATGGCCACCAAAGGCGGTCTTTAAGCGATTACAAATAAAAACTTCCCATTGGTAAAACTGATAGCAATAAGAAATTCGGTCAACTCAGATTATGTGTACAGAATAAGCTATTCATTGTTTCCTGGAACATAAAACTGTTCTTGTATCAAACAATTTCCTTATCTTTGCAACTGAATTTTTTTCTGTTCATTCATTCATTCATTCTCTCTCTGTCTCTCTGTCTGTCTGTCTGTCTCTCTCTCTCTTTAATTATCAAGCGTCAGTCGTAACATCTTTTCTAATATGCATGACAAGAAGACCTTCGCGTCGATCTCTGTCGACTTCATCCAGATATCTGATTTGTTTTCGCCCAATTAGCAAACAGTTATTGTGACTGATATGAAGAGTGTTCATGTCAAGGGGCTTTTTTTTTCTCTCTTTTCTTTATTAATGTGATAAAACAATTTCTCTTACCGAGCCAGCATTAATACGCAGCTGGAGAAAAAGAAATCTAGGATTTTGTGTCTCATATATACTATTAAAGTCAATCATTGATTGGCTGTATGGTGAATACTGCTCAATCCTTCTATAAGAGTAATTTGACTGGGAAAAGAACGTAAAATTGGTGATGCCAAGGGGTTGCGTCAGCAATCGCATATTCTCTGTGGTCACTAAAGATCGCCAAAAGTCAATTTAGGGTCAAACCAACTATTTCCGGCCAAATAGAAGGAAATAATGAGTTATGAAGTAAAAAAAAAAACTGTTTCTTGACTGCACAGATGGAGGATGCTATTAGTTTTGACTCCTGAGGGTCGCAAAAAAGTATTCGGGGGATTTTTTAGTGGTATAAAACTGGCTTGAAGAGAGATGTGGAAAATTCTAATCCGAAGTTCATTTTTTTTAACCCAGAAGGAAGTATTATTATCATTATTATCATTTATCTTGAAGCATCAACTTATCTTTTTATATTTTGATAGAATACTGTTTAGTTAATATCGATCAATCAAGGTGTGATGACGGTCCGGATTCCTTGATCTCTCTCTTTCGCCATCCATCCCTATCGGCTATCGCATTAGGTAAGTCCTCTAGACGGCACCCAGAGTCCACACAGAGTTGATGAATGTATGTTTTTGCTGGTGGGTCAACACTGATGTGTCTATCTGTTGGAGTTCATAGAAGAACGTCACTTATGAGTTCGCCTTTTCTTCTCTAGCATTGCCTCCATGTCTTGTTCGCATTTTTAGATGGATTACGAGATGGCCGTACGACTGCTGTTTTGTGGAGTGCTGCTTCCAAGACTTGTTTAAAACCGCATGCAGTATCCTTATGTCGTTCCTGTTTAGCATTTCCCATTTAGTTTACCCTATGTGACTTTAATTTCTATTTCATACTGCTTATGTGTGTGTGTATGAGAGAGAGAGAGAGAGAGAGTATAAAAAAGAATAGAATGAGTAAGAGGAGAAAGAAATTAGAAAAAGAAAAAAATAATTAGCGAATTGAGAGAGAGAGAGAGAGAGAGAGAGAGAGAGAGAGAGAGAGAGAGAGAATTTACTTAATAATTCTTTATTCACCTGAGTCTTGATTATTTTCCCCGAGCAACGTTGGATATTTCAGCTAGTTTATAATATTCTCCCGACTTTTTATCGTGAGAAGCGTTATACTTGAAAATATAATCGTGTTTTGACACTGCCAACTGTTTATAGTTTTGGGATTGTCCGCTAAGTTATATATGCATGATATTTTGAGTTTTGAACTAAGTTTTTTAAAACCTGAATTCACGTTTAATTTGTTTCACTAATTTTATCATTACTTTTTTTCTTTTGGCGAGTACGAGAGAAGACAGAATTCAGGATATACCATTCACTTCAACAGATATTAATGCAACCCGAAATGAACATTAGTCAGGTACCTAGATACCCGACCTGTTCCATGTTTTTATCTCCCGCTTAGACTGACTCTTAAAGATTGTAATGCGAAACAGTGACTTCTCTGTAAGATTAGCTTTGCATTCATTACTGTATGGCATACGCTTCTCTGTGTTATTGTATGTCAAGACATTTGGAATATGAATTTGAAAAATAAGCAGATGTTTCCGATAATCATTTAGGTCATGACGGTACTATGCTATCTCTTTGTAACAATAGAGATTATTCGGTGGTGCCTATGTCCTTTCTCGTAACCTTTTCGGTTGTCGCGGTGCGATATTGAATATTCCACTTAATGCAATTTCTTAGGGGCACTAGAAGTTATTTGACAATGTTCATCTCCTCTCCTCTAACATGCGACCGGTTGCGTTAGGTTTCATGGTACTGACGTTAAGAAATACATCTACGGATCAAATCATCAAACTAAAGGATGCGAGTGTCCTTAAACATTCTTTATTTAGTTTTACAAACTATGTCTTGATGAAAATTTCATGTTGTTTGAGGTTCCTGTAGAGGTAGTATGAGTGACGTAATTGGATGAGATAATTTTCATTAGTACAGAAAATGAAATCGACCGTGGCTGTATGCGTTCACATCGTACTCATGGCTCTTGAAAAGGCATGAATCTATCTTTTCCCTGTCTCTCCTCTACTTATTGATAAAGTAGCAGGTAGCTTTGGCTTTCTAACATTAGTGGGCGACCCGTCTAGGAGATGGACAACTCTGAATTCAAAACCAGCCCACAACTCAGCTAATACTGGTCCCAAGCCCGGAGGAAGAAAGAAGAGGTTTGGTTAATGTGTGTGAGAGGGGGAGATATGTCTAAAATTAAACAGATTAAATATGGTATCAACGGCACAATAATAATACGGTCGAAAATCTTAAACATTCTCTTAGAATGTCAAAAAAGAAAAAAACAAAAACAAATGAGAAACAAAGAACAAAAAAGAATTAAATTCGTTTGCTTACTCATTTATAGATAATAAATTCTTCAAGAAATATCTCTGCGTGACCTATGTTGGCGTCATTTGTTCACATGTGGTCATTCACTAAGTTTAGGTGAGTTTAGCGCAAGGCTAGAAGTATGGGGCTCCGGATGAGAATCGAACTGGAGTCTGCTAACATAGCTCGCTAACCATCATACCATGCCAGATACTCATTAAAAACCTAAGCGTTGCTGAGATTAGCCACAAGACTGCAAATATGGGGCACTAATTGAGGGTCGAACTCACTGCTCCGTTATAATTAGTCTACAAGACGAGCTTGCTAATCATTACTACGAAATCCTCCCCCAAACTAAGCGTTTCCAGTAGTATGGGGTGTCCAGTGGGAGTCGAACTCATTCGTAATGGCCTGCTTGCCTAGCTAGCTAAGCATTACACCACGCAAAGCAACCTTGTTTATGACGCTCAGTGCAAAGCAAAATCAGTCAATGCTTCGCAAGTTTAATATTCTGGGCTGTACTTTAACTTCTTGACACCCTAAGTCAGATATTTCGAGCTGAGCGATTGTTTATTATATACCGTAAGCCCAATATTTTGGATTTGTGATCACATTAGTTTCCAAATTATAAAACACGTAATATGGATTTTTTTTCTTTTTATAAAATTATAAGATAGGTTTAAAGAAAGATGGAACAAAGATATCCACGCTCTGGGTCGAAATTTGAGGGTTTTTTTTGTTTGTTTTTTTGTTTGGGGGGGGTTGTGAATTTTGAACTAAGCTTCGAACTTTAGGGAAAATTTTTTGAATATTTCAACTAGAATTAATACATTTTTATGCAACTTTACTATCAGACAAATGTTGATATTTACTTAGATTCGGGTCGAACGCAACTCTACTATACACTGTGAGCCCGATGTTTTTGGCTTAGAGATATCATATCAAATATAAATAGAAAAAAGGCATAAAATAGCAACCATTCACAGCCTTTCTTTTAAGGGAATGATTAAATTGCTTTAAAGAAATATGTCTGCACCCTGGAGCTAAGTCTGAATGTGCTTTGTTCTTGTTTTATTTACTTATCTATTTATTTAAACTTAACCACGGGGTATGTGACACAAAGTGAAATTTGATAACCATTTATATCACGTGATGTGCCCACGAAGCATCAATGCTCTAGGTTTTTTGAAACCAGTCAGTACAAGCTAGCACAAAACCTTTATAAGGGAGAATTCAGTGAATATAAAACTCACAAATAACGACTTGTGAAACAATCATTTTTTTAAAAAGTTCTTCTTTCATTATATTCCAGTTCAATCAACAGGGCCGCAAACTTCTCTCTGCTTAACGTTGAGCAAGAGTGACAATTTTAATCTCACAGGACGTTGTTAATGACTTCGGTATATCCTAAATGCTCAGCTTGTGTGGTCTTCTGTCAGATTAAGCCGAAATTAGGTATTGATTAGGTTCATTACATATCTATTAATACCGTTGCAACGAACTACCTAACTATCTTCATCTTTGGAAATTAGCCTGTGTCACGCTAAATTACGGCGAGGAATAAATAAACAAAGCTAAGTGAAATCTGACTCCTTCCTCGTATGTTTGCTTTCACTATAGGGATCACCGGCGAACCGGGTTACGAGATAAATTCTTAGCACACCAGCTCTCCCCCGGTGATTTCGCTATGACACCTGCTCCAGTCAACAACTTTCCACTATGCTCACTAGCTCTTTCTTGAATCACTACAGCAATATTAGGATTGGAATTCACAATTAGCTGTCTTTCTTTTTTTCCAGCTTGCTAATATGACAAATGATAATATTTCCTGATACCTGAGGCGCGCCTAAAAGAGAAATACCGACAGAGCTATTTTGACCAACTTAATTTGAGGTCTGTGTATTAGACTAAACAAAATGTATTAAATAACTAAAATCGTATAATTTTTGTGAATTTTAGAAAATTGGTTTGGTTTGGTTTCTTTGTTTAATGACATATCAACCTTTATAGGTTATTTAATGCCAAAGTTATTCTCCTAGAAGAACAGCAGTGGTACTATTTAACCCATAACTGGGAGGATAAGGGGGTTCATACCTTTCTCAAGGGTATTTGCCTGAAATTGAACGTAATAGCCGGACTGGAGTACGAACTCACTACCATTCCGCAGTCCATCGCTTTAACCATTACACCATGAGGACACCCCGAATTTTAGAAAAAGATAGAATTTTAAATTTGATTTACGATTAAGTTCTGGTGAAAATACCGGTTCCCTCCAGATGACCGATATTAAGTAACCATTAAGGAACATTAGGTATCCTAAATATCTGCACTATAACTTTGTGAATTCTGTGAAGAACCAATGTAACAGTTACAAACTTTTGCTGTTTTATTTATTCCTGATTTTACTGCAACTGTTTTAATGTTAACATGAAACAACAGTGGATAAGTGTAAAGAGTAAAGATTAAGGAAGCTAAAAACAAAAACAACAACAAAAAGATTACAGAAATCAATTTATGCTATCATAAATTTTGTTAGTAACTGTTTAGCAATAAAAAAAAATTAGCTATAATGGATATCTATTGTTGATCGCTATTTCAGGGATGGGGCTCAGAATACGTTAATTTCATCGCCTACAGCGAAGAAATAACCCTCCTCAAGAAAAAGAGGTGTCCTGGGGATGGCATTCAAATAGCGGGACTCCAATTCTAGGGAGAATGGAATACCCCTCCGTTGCCATTACTTCCAGGTCCACTCTGACCCAAAGTGGTAGTAACTGTTAGGGTCCTATCAATGGGTCAAATAGATCAGTTGGAAAATGATTTGTGTTGAATACAAGCACTTGATACCAAATAACTGTGAGCAAAAAATTATTATAGACAAAAAAGTACGATAACAAATTACTGCAAGGTAACGTTGAAAATATAATTAGGATTATAATCCAACATTTTCAAATAAATCGAATTTGGGCATTAAATAACACATAAGGTGTTGATATGCCGTAAAATAAACTAAATCTATTGTTGATGCATAAAGTTAATTTTTTTTTGGTTTGGTTTCTTTGTTTAATGTCATATCAACTCATTTTAGGTTATTTAACGCCAAAGCCATTCTCCTAGAAGAACAGTAGTGGTACTATTTAACCCATAGCTGGGAGGATAAGGGGGTTCATACCTTTCCCAAGGGTATTTGCCCGAAAGTGAACGTAATAGCACGACTGAAGTACGAACTCGCGTACTACGATTCCGTAGTCCATCGCTTTAACCATTACACCACGAGAACACCACCTTTTTTTTTTTTACTGAAGAAAGTTTATTACAAAATAATAATGTAATTAAAAAAAACAAAAACAGGCTGTTATTTCCAATCCAGTCACTTCTGAAGGAATTGAAAATGCATTGCTCTGATGAATTGCCAGGGAATCTCTTTGAAAAAGAAGGAAAGCTGTTAAAGGGTCAAATAATTGTAGGCGAAACCCTAAACTATCTCACAAATAGGCTTTCAGATGAACAACCTTCATGTCGGGGAAACCCTAAACAATTAATTATCTAATTGAGATTTTAATAATTCTTTTTTTTTTCTTTTTTAAAAGGGATGTCTACTGCTGGATCACCAATCAAGATAAACACACATGGATAACTCATTGATATCACTATAATGAGATGGAGTCATCCTCGCCCCCATTGGGGTTAACCATCAGCAAAGTTTAGCCCTACAGCACTGTCTCGGTCATCACTTGCTCAGTTTCAGGGAGCCGTCCTACCCTGGCAGCATCTACTCTATTGTATTTTAAGAAGATTGGGCTAGGGTCAATCCCTGATGCCTGAACACCACCTACCAAATGGGAATGCTGATGGAGTTGAGCTATATAATGCAAGAAATTCTGCATTAGACTCAATTTTATGTCACACATGCCTTGGTAGTGAATGAGGCCGCCGGTAAATATACTCGTGAGATTAGACCATTTTTCCCCTATTCTTGTATTAATAACAACGTGTAACGTGTGGCGAAGTAAAAAAAACCGAAAGATTCTCAAGCAATAGTTTGTTTTAAACCAGTCCGTAATTACACGCATACGCTCTGGTCTTCTGGTAAGGATTGGCGTACTTTTTCTCTGACATGTTCTTATGTTCTGGTAGAATTTGACAAAAATAAAACGTGACGGGTCTGGTACCAGAGACCCCAGCACCTCCCTCATTGTACGAGGACTAGGGTTATTTTTTTAGCCTTGTTCATACGTACGTGAATCGGACCCCTAATTAAACTATCGGGTTTTGCAAACGTCATTTAAACAGTTCTCGCCAGATATCAAAAAGGTAATCCTCATTTTTTTTTTTTTTTTTGCTTGAAATATCCAGTCTCCTTCCAAAGTGTCTTCTCGTCCCCCTACCCAGGCAACACCCTCGTTTAAAAGAAGTAAGAGTCAAGTTTATTGCTTAATGCATGAGATGCTTTTCCTTTAAGGGAAGAAGTTGACTGGACTAGGACTGTTTTTGTCACTACCCACACGGGAGAGTCCCTTCCTGGGAGGGTGCCCTCGTTAAACCAATCTAGTACCACAGTGATAGAGGTCTTACTTCCAGCATATTTCGTATGTCCCTGAAAGCATTTCAAAATGCCATCGATCGATAGCGCTAAATTACTGATTTGTCAGAATATGGTAACCCTTTACAGTTAGGGATCCAATCCACTTTTTTCACTGCTTGGACACTCATCCCTCATGGTCCTAAACGAGTGTGTATGGGAGGGGGGTTAAACATACTTTGATATCTGCAACAACACGGATATGAACAACGGTAAAATAAGAGTTTTAATTAGTTTGGTTCGGTTTGGTTTCTTTGTTTAATGGCATATCAACCTTTGTAGGTTATTTAATGCCAAAGCCATTCTCCTAGAAGAACAGTAGTGGTACTATTTAACCCATAGCTGGGAGGATAAGAGGGTTCATACCTTTCTCAAGGGTATTTTCCCGAAAGTGAACGTAATAGCGCGACTGGAGTACGAACTCGCTTACTACGAGTCCATCGCTTTAACCATTACACCACGAGGACCCCCCGCTAAAATTTCTCTGCTGAAAAAAATCCTGTATAAGATAAGACTATAATCTAAACGATAGGTTCTCATCCGAAGCTATGTGGCTGTCCCGGGGAACATTTCTGATCGTAGGCGCATTAAATAAATATTGGGGAGCCATAGAAGTATTTTAATGGGGTGCACAAATTTAACTATTGGAACCATAATCCTCATATTAATGCAATGTTTGTGTTAATTTAAAAAGTATATAGCATATACTTATCTTGAGTTCGAATTTTGAAGACCTAATTTTAAGGAAATAACTGTGTCGAATCAGGTCGAGATTTTGTGCATAATAAGGACTATTAATTTACTAAGCTCAGCTTAGTTTGAAACTAGGCCAAAAATATTTTTTTTCACTCTGTAAAAATTGAACTCTAGCCCAGCTCACTAACTATTTCAACACGCAAAGCTGCTAAAATTAAGCGTATCATAGATTTGGTTCAAAGCTGCATGTATGGGACACTAGTGTAGGATCGATTTGCAGACAAATTAGTTAGAATATGAGGGAGGGACATAGCAAAAAATAAAGTTGAGAACTACAAGTTTAAACTAATCCAGAGGTGGGCAAACTTTTTTGGAGGGAGGACCGCATCACTGGGTTATCAATTATCAAAGGACTGCATCTTTTAAAAATTAAAAGAATTTAGTTTCGATTCAAGTGCAAGTGTTTACTTATTTTTGCAATCTTCTTAGAAGCTCCTGCGAGTTACAGTTTGCCCATACCTCGTTCGAGTCTCATTGGGTGCCCCTTTCATATGGCCTTGTGCCACATCTAAGCAAAAAGCTTAGTAAATTTCCACAGTTTGCCCATCCCTGAATTAACCAATCAGAAACCACAAAACATCATTATGTAGGCATTGGCCCGACCATTCTGTCATGAGCAAGTCAATTTTTAGACGGAGTTAAGCTGGTTTGAATTCAAAGTTTTCCTTCTAAAGTGGTTGCTGTACCAAGGCAATTCAGCTAAAGGAAGAAAAAAATGGATTCATATCTTTACTAAAGGTGCAAAGTGAGAGTAAACAAACTCGTTTTCAACTTGAGTCCATTTCCTACGCCGATAACGGTTACGCCATGCGCACATTTTGTGTTTAAATGTCGCGTTCACAGTTTTAGTCTCTGAACCGAACTTTTTGCAGTAAAAATTGATCTTAAAAAGGATATAGGCTGAATTCATAGCCCGATTAAAGGGAAGTTGGAATCACTTTTTAAACCACTCACAAATAAAACCTTCCACAAATCAACTATGTGTCACAGTTTGAGCTCGTGAAGAGTTGAAAAGAGTGGTAAAAAAATGAACTTTATTAGAAAATAGTAATTGGAACATACATTTATGACGAAATATGATCTGCTTCTTAAATATCTTAAATATTCATAGACTCCAATATTTCATTTATTTTGGAAATATTTATTAAAAATAAAGTTATTTTTCCGTGGCTGTTTTATTCTGTTATAGGATGATAACAGTATTTCCGTGAACAATAGCGCAGTCTACTCCGTCAATGTTTTGAAGTAGAGTGTAATTAGGCCGATAACTGCGAAAGTTTACATGGTGACTTGTGGCGTTACGACGAGCCTGTCGGATATATTTGATCAGTTTTCTATCCTTGGTGTCTCGAGCGACCAAATCCGGATCTTGGGTTGATGAGACGAGCCTGTAACGATTTGCTGCCCACAATTACGCCATGATCTCAACTTTCTCTTATAACAATTTGACAAATAATAAAGCTTCCCTCTGTTTTAGGCTTTAATTATTTGTATATAAGACGCACTATTTTTCTAAATTTTTCAGCCCAAAAGATAAGACTAAATATTACCCCTTTTTTTTCGGTCCACGTGCGTCGCTATATTCAGAACCAAAAATTAGTTACATCAATGGTTCAAACTACCTAATTTGTATGAAACACTTCTGATTTATACCGCAACAGAGAAATAGCCACTCGAATATGTATTTGTTTATAAATTGTTTCTTCTATTTTTAACTTATTTTCGCTGTAAGTTTATTACATTTTTGTGAGAATATGTCCTTGCCTTTACCCTAAATACACTGTGAATTCTGTGATTCGAAACATTATATAAATTACATAATTACTTAAACAAGCCGGATAAAGAATTGAACAAATATTAAATTCAGTTTAAATTTAACTGCTAGATATGTAACATAGCCATTCGAAATATGTGAAACGTACATAGAATGTTCATATATATATATATATATATATATAGAACATAGGAATCCCGAAACACGAAAAACACTTACGACTTCTTAGTTCAGGTACGAAACTTTTTATTACCTTTGAGTTTAAAGGTTCTTCGACATAAGGAGAGAGATACACATTCTTTCTATTCTGGCTTTTCCATCTGCCCCCAAACACGTGTGGCACCCGCCACAAGGCCACTGGCCTGGCTTCGGCGAACTAGCGAAAGTCAACGGTCTCCTCCCAAGCCAGGAACTTAACTCAACTAACTGAATTTTTCAAAATCCCCCAAATCCTCCGCGCGCACTTCCGGTGCATGACGTCATTCATATCTACTGGTCAACCTTTCTCTGGGATTTTTATTTTGACATCTGTGAATGACACATCCTCCTCGCGCGCGCGTCAACACCTGTGCTCAAGTTTGCACCTAAATAACACATGTGCTGAGCCGAAAGGTTCTCAGCCTAACTAAACCCAAAGGCAAGATATATATAATCCCTCCGTCATTATATTAGATATTCTCAAAAGTCAATGCGTATCATACATAAGACCTGTTTTTTCAAGAATTTCGGAGTCGAAAATTATGGGTGCGCTTTATACATAAATGTGAGTCACATTCGACTCATTATTTTTTTTTAAATCCCAGATCGCAAAAAGGCTAAACATCACTTTATTGAATAAATTTAAAAACATTATTATTTTACTCTTTTGAGAGATTTTCACACCAATCTTAGCTGATGGTTTCTCACTGGAGTTTGAGTGATAGCGAGTCTCCTCAAGTCTCTAGGACTCTTCTCAGTATTCTGGCTGATCCTAATAATGCTGTCGTCTGGATAGTCTCCACTGGTTCTCTTATTTCCAAGTCTTCCAGTCCTTTTACCAATACTTTGGGGATTGTTTCAAGTGCGCCAATTACCATTTATTATTATTATTATTAAAGATTAAATCCAAACTAATGAAGACATTTTAATCTTTAGAACTCTGGGACCCACTATTGTGGGCTCCTGACTGAAAAATAACTGAAAATATAAAATGTGATAATCTGTTATTTAATTGACTGATTGATTATATTATTACAAGGCAACGCCGATGTAGAAATAGGTATTTTCTGGTCGGAATTCAGTCCGCTCGGATATATGCACTTTTGAATAATAGCACAACTATCATGTATTCAGGCTCTAAGAGAAATAAGTTTTAGACATTTGTAAATATTAAAACTCTTTTTTCAGATGTTTATGTTGCTAACAAAGGGTATTTTAAACTGAATGAGATCTGACCAATAATTTATTAGTAGTATAAAATTAAAAAAAAAATTTAACAAGCCGGCTTGAAGGAAAAATTAGTTCTCTCCTCTCTTCTTTTTTTTTTTTTTTTTTTTTTGGAATTTGCACTAAACAAGATCAAATTCATCATTATTCCAACAAAGGGTCACGATGATATGGCGATGAAATTTGTAAAGGGATCAAAAGAATGATTGGAGAATAGGCCATGAGCAAAGATCGGTATATGAATGTATGGATGAACAAGAGTGACAAAAAGCTAACTAACGACCTTTTGACTTAAAAAGGTCAAGATAACATGTAGTTCGAAAATATTCATGATGGAATTTGTTTGATATTTTGGTTGTTATTGGGGAAAAGCTGTCTACGTGAAACTTGCTTGGAGAACGAGCGATGTCAAGAGAATATGGATGAGATTCGAAAGAATTAGAGAAACCGAATTTCGTTCTGAAATTCTCGGATTGTCAGTACTTGGGTCAGCATCTTAATTTCGTTTCTATATCTTTTTTTTTTTTTTTTTGATAATTCATCAAAACTTTTTACATTCACAGACACATGTTAATCGAGATGACATCAAAATTGTCAGTACATCAGTGAATTCGCGCATTGTATTCTGAGCTATATATATATATATGTATACACACACACACACACACACACACACACACACACACACACACACACACACATATATATATATATATATATATATTAGACAAAATGTAAATAAATCCCACGGATATATATATATATATATATATATATATATATCACTTAACATTTCATCATTTAGTCTAGTTCCTATTTTTGCTTTCTTTCATTTCACATGTAAACGAATTCTGAGTATTTTAAAAAAAGTTACCTACAGACATTTTTTTCTCTCCAGTAATTTTTACATTTTTTCCCTGCCTTCTGCCCAACACGTTTTATTCTCATTATAATTACACTGATGGGAAAATAAAATTGCAACAATCTGAATAATTCTTTTCGCTTTATTCAAAATTAAACGTACAGGTTATATAGCTGGAATTGAATAATTGATCACACCGATACAGATCAATACGTTCACAGTTTCCAAAATACGGAATGGATTAACAGTATTTTGACCCCTATTTTAATACACTGTATATCCTACTTAACACAGACCTGTATTCTCGCAGAGTTTTTGTAGATGGTGCAATCGTTATTACGTCACAATATGGCGAAAGACTGAAAATTTTATCAGAATATCTGCAACCCGTTAGCATGCATATAATGTACCCAGATCAAAATCGACATCGTCCTTCAGAGTGTTACAATTTTATTTTCTGTCAATGTATTCTGTTGTTTTTTTTTAAATATATATTTTTTTGCGTGTGAGTGGAGAGATATCTAAGGATGGTAATAAAATTCCTTTTCTTACATATGTAGGGTTAATAACCTGTCCGATAAAACCCTACATTTTTTGAAAAATTTATTGTTTGACTATTTCCACGAATTGATACTTCAATTCTTTTAAACGGAAGAAAGAATATAATTGTATTTTCAAAGTCTTGCTAAGCGAAGACAAAACTTTTTGAAGAACTTAGTCATTCAACGTAGCAACAGGAACAAAGGCTTGTAAAAACATTCATATTTATAAACCTTTTCTTTTTTTTTTTTCCTGCTGTATAAACATATTTACACACGTATTTAATTGTATGCGTGTATCAGTTTTAGTGGTTGTACTAATATCGATATTTTTTATTAAACTTTAAAAGCTGGAACAACTTAAAAAATCAACAAAAAAAGAAACACGAGATTTCTTTTAAATTTCATACTTAGTTAAACATAAAATAGTTTAATGAAAACTATTTGTATTTTTTCTTGCTTTGATTTAAAAAAAATGGCTACAGCTATTATAAATATTGTTTTAACTTCACTCTTATTATTGCCATTTTTTTTCTGCTAGCTGAGTAAAATTTTAAAGGATAAAAAAAGAATAAACGTCTGCTTCTTTTGTTGCAGTATGTGTAAACATTTTTTTCACCTTCTTTCTCTATTAACTATTAAAGTAAAAAATAAAATAAATAAATAAAAAAATAAAAAAATAACGAACCCTCTTCTGGCGAAAACTAAAAACTGAAATCTATTTTCAAGATAATTAAAAGTTTTTCCTCCTTTTTATGCCACTCTTCAAACGCTTTTGATTTGACTAATGAAAAATTGAAATTCATTTTCTAAAATCATTGCGAAATTTTCTTCATATTTAAGTTTACTTTAAAGATTCGTTTATTCTCAGGGAGAATGACTGTTGATTGTATGATTTTTTAAACAAATAATTAACAACAAACACTAAAAATTGGCTTTTTTACATTATATTTATTTATTTTTCTTTCATTTTTGTGTCAATTTTTGCTGTTTGGCTATACATATACATTTTTTTACATAATTCCTGCACAACTTTTCACCAAAAACTCTTTTCATTTTTATCCCTTTTCAAGTATATCTTCCTACCCTGTCATTGTTCTAAAATACTTGTATTCTTTCTTTTTTTAAATCAATGTTGCAGTATTAGACATGTGAAAAAAATGTTTGCTTTTTATTGTAATTACACTTATAAAGTGTTTAATGGAAACAAATTGTTTTAAACCTGATAAAAATCTTGTAAATCCAACCTTGTTTTTCTTTCTTTCTTTCTTTCTTTCTTTCTTTCTTTCTTTCTTCGAAAATGACTCCGTTTTCCTTCAAACATGGTCTATGCCAGTAATGGGGACCTTTTCATGATTAAATGTCAAAATGAAATTTTATTTTGCTAATTTGAATATTTTATAATGAAATAGAGACCCACAGTTCTAGCCAAGAGAATTGAAAAAGTTTTGTCCCTAAAAATGTCAAGGAAAATCTTGAAACAGCCATTGAACTGCTCGGATTTTTTTCCTTAGATCAAACAGTTTGTGAACCAACTGGGCGAATTTTACTTATTGATTTTAACGGCAACTCAACACGTCGTGGGTTATGTTTATGCCAAGAAGTTATGGAATCGTGTTCACGGTACATTAATATTTACATTTTTGTGTTGTTGTTTCTTAAGAGTTTTTTTTGCACCTAATTATATATCAAGTATTCCTATCTAAGGATAATGATAATAATTTGTAAACAATCATATGGTTTCAAGTAATTCAAGTTATTATCTTAATTTAATAATATTCTTTTGCATACAGTTATGTGGGGTGTCCTCGTGGTGTAATGGTTAAAGCGATGGACTACGGAATCGTAGTACGTGAGTTCGTACTCCAG
>CAUZXS010001862.1:67500-112500 GCA_963585895.1 Sepioteuthis lessoniana
GTGTTATTGGCATGATTTAAGAAAGTAGAAGTAGTTGTTTTCAAAAATGGAGGAGGATCTGTTATAGTTTAGCTAGCTTTTATTGCGTCTGGAAAGGCTGATTTAGTAGTGATGGAAAGGAGACAAAATGTCATTTTTCAACAGGACAACAATGCCATACACACTTCTAAGCTCACGAAAGACTGGTTTAAAATAAAAAATATTGTAGTTTTGACTGGTCCACTAAATCTCCAGATTTAGACGCAATAAAAAATTTGTGGGGAATTTTGTCAAGAAGAGTATACAAAAATGAACGTCAATTTGAAGATAGAGAAACTTTAAAATCTTGCATTAAACAATATTGGAATGAAATTCCATCTGAAACTCTTAGAAAACTGATTGATTCAATGCAAAACAGGTATGTTGAAGTATTACAATTGAAAAGGAATAAATGTAAATATTGAATTTTGTACAATTTGCCTATTAAATACAAATTTTCAAAACTGTCTTATACTTATTTCCACCCTCGAAAACGTATTTTTCTTAATAACTTTCTTAACTTTTTTTTGGTGGAAAGTTGTTATAAAATTGAATATGTATACTAATACCATCGGATCTATGTACCACACACAAATTTTCAGAGAATTTGTGCAATAACAAGAAAATTATTAAGAATTTAATGGGGTGTCTAATACATATTTCAACTACTGTATATATAATGTATATAAATATTATTATATATGATAAATTACATATATATAAGGCATTATATATTGGTCTAATGGGTAGGGTGTTCGCCAATGGTCCGGGAGATTAGGATTCAATCCTCGGTTAAGTCATACCAAAGACTTAAATAATTATACTTGATACCCCCTAAGCATTATAAGGTACGTATCAAGGGTAAAGTGGAGTAATCCAGAGAAAGAAGTATCGCTCTCCTCCACATCTAGGTGTAGTATCTATTGAAAGGTCGCCATCTTTACTTATATATATATTCGATTTAAAAATAATACATTTTATATATGTATATATATCGTATATATATGTGTGTGTATATGTATATAGACTTTATATGTATACATATGTACGCATATATACACGTACATACATATGTATGTTATATATATATATATATATATATATATATATATATATATATATAGAAGAAGGAAATTACTTAATAAGTAATTGATACTCATCAAAAAGTGAGCGGACGGTCAGATGCTACTCATGCCATTATCATTTCACCGAATAATTCTGAACAATGGGATTTTCTTCGATGAATTCGTTAAATAATATTAGGGTCACCAGGAGAGAAGGTGCATCGTTTCGGGGCCTTCCTCTCAACGATTTTTATTTGCACACCGGCCCCTCCCCACTGAATATATATCATTGAGGCCCTATGATGTTGTTGTGCTGACTGAGAAGTGTAACGGCGAAATGTTGTTTGAAAAAAATTATCTGCGTTCTTTATGAGAATATTGTGTGAATCTCGTAACGTATTCGCAATCAGGTGTTGGTTTAACCACCTTTTCTTTGAATTGTTCCATGGTTTTTTTTTTTGTTGCATATCCACATGAAACTGTTTTCCGTTACTTCTATGAAGCGTCTTATACATTTGGCTCTATTACGCCCTTTGATTCCGATTTGACCCAGAAACTGGTACAGGGTGCCTACTACGAAACCTCTTGCTCCCATTTCCACGGCTTTCACGATTACGCTATACCCTTCCTTTTCCAGCTCTTTTTTAAGATCTTCATATTTGCTGGTTTTATACTTGTGGCTTTGCTCGATCCAACTTTCATATGGCATTGATAATACGCAAAAAAGGAGAAATAGACCTAGAAAAATCTTATGGTTTAATCCCCCTATAACATGGAGGTAGTCAATAACTTAAGGAAGGAATTCTTTAAGTTGTTAAAAAGAAATTTCCCCAGTGGGAACCCGCTACATATGATATTTAATAAGAATTGTATTAAATTAAGTTATAGTTGCATGCTCAACATCAATGGCATAATAAATAAGAGTAATATAGCTAAACTAAGTAAAGAGAAAAATAAGGTGATTGCTAAATGTAATTGTAGGGATAAGGTTAGATGCCCGCTGGAAGGCAAATGTAAACAAGAATGTGTGATGTATAAAGTGGAAGTATATAATGATCCGGGTAATGATAGAAATAAAAAGGTATATTTTGGGTCGACGCAAGGGGAATTTTAGACTAGGTACTATAACCATAAAACGAGTTTCTCCCACGAGAAGTATAGGCATAGTACCACGTTATCTGGGAAGTAATAAAGAAATGCCGTAAATATAGGGCTGGCGATAAGGATTGTTTGCTTTGCATGGAGGAAAAATTAGCAATAGCGTCTTGTAAAAGGAGGGATATGTTAAACCAATGGTCGGAGGTGTTAAATAGTTGTAGACACAAAAGGGCGTGGTTGCTCTATAATTAGGGATAGGTTTCGGAGTATTTATACCCGAGGGTTTTTTTTTGTTTTTTTTAATTAAAAGTAAGGTTTTTTGTTCATTTTATTTTTTGTTCATTTTTTTTTTTTTGTTCATTTAATTTGTTTCTTTTGTTATGTAAATTTTAATCTAGGTAGGTTTTTGGTGAATATAAAAACGGCGTTTTCTCCTTTATCATTGGTCGGTATGAGACTTCCTGATGAGCCGTTAAGGTGAAACTTTAAGAGATTTCCGACTCGCGATTTAAGTTATATATATATATATATATATATATATTACATTAAATATCATGGTCAACATACCATATATATATGACTGTATATTATATATATGTGTGTATTTGTAATACATATTGATATATATGTATATTGATATATATGTATATTCAAATATAATATACATGAATATAAAACGCACATGTATACATTAAATTTCTGCATTTTATTTATATGTATATATTATCTATATCCTTATATTATACATACATGTATATATTATATATGTGCACATATTGCATATATATGTATTATTCATGCGCATGTTATTTATAATATTTTTATAAATATTATATTTATATATTTATGTTATTTACGTAAATACATATTTTTTGCATTTTATATTGAGACATCATGCATGTCTATATCGTACATATATATATATATATATATATATATATATATATATATATATGCATTTTACGTATGTCCGTTTTATATGCATGTGTTTTAATATTGTATATTAGTGTGTATATATTATATATTTTATACACGTACATATATGTACCTTATATATTTATGTGGAGGAGATTTTGGTGTAATGGTGATCATCATAAGAAATGACGATTCAAGTTCAAATCCTTGTCGAGTCTATCGGCATTTCACAAAGAGTTCATGCACTTGGGTAAAGTATTTATTCTCCCGACATTGTTGGATATATATTACGCTTGTCTAGGATATTTAACCTTGATACGGCAACTGGTCTAGGAGAAGGAAAGCTTTGAATTTAAATCTATCAAACTCCGCTCCAGAATTGACATCGTGTCACATCCTGCTTGTGTATAGAAGTTGGTATATACTTATATATATATATTCTGTGTATGTCTACTTATTATATATATATATATATATATATTCTGTGTATGTCTACTTATTATATATATATATATATATATATAATATATATATATATATATATATATAATCATTTTTATATGTATATTTTAAATCCTGGAAACAACATCCCATAAAACAGCAGTTGTACGGACACTTACCTCCCATCTCTAAAACCATCCAAATAAGATGAAGAAGACATGCGGGATACTGCTGGAGAAGTAAGGACTAAATAAGCAACATTCTCCAAAGGATCTTTATCATATGACCATGCTAATGTTGGCCGACCAACAAGAACCTCTCTACAATAGGTTTGTACGGACACAGGGTGTATTCTTGAAGACCTGCCGGAAGTGATATCAGATAGAGTCAAATGGCGAGAGAAAGTCAGGGAAATTCGTGCTCGCAGCGTGGTATGATGATGGTGATAAATTTTAAAAATTATGCGTTTATATATATATATATATATATATATCTTATGCATATATGTACATCTTATATATATAGACTAAAACTTATGCGAAGAATTGAAGGACTTTTAATTCTTGAACTGGTCTCTGACTAAAACTTGCCACCACCTGGATGGGTGAATATGTATCATTTTAGAAAGATTTTTTTTCAAACTAAATTTTGTTATTTTGCAAGTTGTGTTCTGTTCTCTGTTTCTTGGTGTTGGCTTTTATTTTTTCATTTTCTTAATTGTGTGGACTCATTCATTTGTTGTCTGGATTTAAAAAACCCAATGTGGGCAGATAGCGAATCGGTCATGTCATCCAAAGATATATCCAAAGATATATATATATATATATATATATATATATCTGTGGGATATATATATATATATATATATATATATATATATCTGTAGGATCGTTTCGCTGGTTGGATATATATTCTGGAAGCGGAATCACCCCAATGTTTGGCGAGGACAGCTGTACGGTTACCGTCTATAGTCCTGCAAACTAGAGTCAGTTGGGCACGTTCTGTGAGGGATGCAGAACTCTGATGGAATTCGGTCCTTTAGAAATTTTGAAAGGCCATTCACGCTGGAACCTTAAATATGAACATTTTAGTGTTTTGGTATCAATCTGAGGACAGTGAAGAGGATTTAAAAAGATTTGGTGGAGTCCAATGGTGATTACTAAGGTAGGGCAGCTACTTGTTGGTGAGATCCAGGCTATGATTTACAACGATTTCATCAAGCTAGTTAGGTCCATATCTGCGGAAATCAGTATTAGAGTCTTTTATATGACTGGTAGTGCATGAAGATATTTGGTATACTTTATACAACATGAGAACGATTCAATTTTTATCACAGGCCATAAATGACAAGAGGAAAAACTGCATTGAGACACAGGCCATAAGTGACAAGAGGAAAAACCGCGTAATTTAGACGACCATGTGCCCACTCAATATATATATATATATATATATATATATAATTTTTAAATGGAGGAATTGATGTTATCTTAGAATTACCATGACAAGAAAATCCGGCAAACACCTACATGCGACATACGGAGCACTAAACAGCTGTTTCGACCTTATTGGGTCTCATCAGCAGTTCACACCGTGATCTCCACCACTGGAAATCGAACCAACAACCACAGTGCGCAGAAGCCCAAACTCTACCACTGGGCCACCGGTTAATGTCACATATAAGCGATGCCGAATTTACAAGTCATGGTGAATTACGCGACCACTTTGACCTAATGTGACTAATTCGGCATCGCTTATATGTTTGATTATGTGTTTGATATTTCAATATTGATATTTCAATAGCTTGAAATAGAAATGTTTTTGACAATTGAACCGTACTTACATTTAAACTGCGAGCTTATGCTAAACTGAATTGTTTTGAATAGAATTGTTTTTTGACATTGAAACTGTATTTACACTAAACTGAATTGTTTAACATAGAACTGTTTTGACAATTAACTGTGTGTAAGCAAAATCTGTACTGATACTAAACTGAATTAGCTGAATTAGAACTGCTTAACTAAACTGAATAGATAGAAATAGAAATGTTTTTTTTTACAATTAAACTGCACTTACGTTTAAACTGCGTACTTATGCTAAACTGAATTGTTTGAAATTGAACTGTTTTTGACATTGAAACTGTACTTACACTTAACTGAATTGTTTATATAACTGTTTGAATGAACTGAATAGTTTGAAATAGAAATGTTTTTGACAATTGAACTGTGTACTCATGCTTAACTGAATTGTTTTAAATAGATCTGGTTATTTACATAAAAATGGATTTGGCGTTAAATAACCTCCAAAGGTTGATATGCCATAAAAACCAACCAACCAGCCAAGACTGTTTGCACAAAAGCAAATATATGAATCCTTTTCCCCTTCCCAGCTATGGGTAAATAGTGGGGCAGACAAAAACAAAGATAGAGGAAAACAGTGGATTACCGACTTTCTCTCTCCCACGACACCTCTCACCACTTCTATGAAGAAGAAATAGACATACATAGCGGCTTACATGCTGGGACTACGACATCGTTGTAAGTGAGTTCGAACTCCAGCTGTGTTTTTACTTTTACTTTTAGATTAATACCTTTGGGAATCATGAATTCCCTTATCCTCCCAGTACAACTGCTGTTCTGCAAGAGTGTCTTTGGCATTAAATTAGCCTGGAAGGTTGATATGCCATTAAACAAAGACACCAAACGAATAAAATTTCATCGATGCTTATAAAAGAAAATAGGTCGTGAGGTTAACTCCTTGTGACAACCCACACCCACGGATAGAATTCTTTGATTACACCCTCTTCTGTTCAAGATGTTTGCAATAAAGTTTTGGCTAAATGTTTCCCCAAATTTACCGTTTAAATACCGTCAATAATATTGAAATACTGTTGTTAATAATGTTTAATGTTGGGCACTGTGTACGATTTAGACCCAAGAGTCAAACACCTGCGAAGTTAGTGACATATAAAGGTTAGAGGTGCAGATGAAGTCCCGTGTAGAAGTGTGGCAATTGAAATTAAGAATTGTGATTGGGGAGTTGTATTTTAACGTAGTGGAAAAGGAAAAAGTTCGATTTTTAATATTTGTGAATTTTCGATATTTAAAGCGTTGAGATATAGAAGAGAAAAGACGTATTTGAAAGGCTTGAGGCTTTTGCTCTTTCTTACCTTGTTTGTGCTTCCATAGTCAAGGAACTTTTCCTCGTTTCTTAATAAATGTAACAAAATAGTGACCCGTTAAGAAAAGCAAGCTGAATAATGAAGGGACATCTGAATAAAAGTAAGGAAGTTATAATGATATAAATATGAGAGTCTTTCATTACTTGGAATCAAGTCTCAACCTTTTTGACGAATTCTAATATATTATATTCTTGACCATTTAACACTGAATCCTCCGCTGGTATAGAACCGCCTCATCGGCAGGGCTTATAACACGCAGACTGCGTCTGATGGTATGGCTTCACTTCTGAGGACAATAATGGGTAGGCTGAAACGTTGTATTCTGAATCTTCCGCTGGTATAGAACAGAGTCATCGGCAAGGCTTATAACACGCAGACTTCGTCTGATGGTATGGCTTCACTTCTGAGGAAAATAATGGGTAGGCTGAAACGTTGTATTCTGAATCTTCCGCTGGTATAGAACCGCCTCATCGGCAGGGCTTATAACACACAGACTACGTCTGATGGTATGGCTTCACTTCTGAGGACAATAATGGGTAGGCTGAAACGTTGTATTCTGAATCTTCCGCTGGTATAGAACAGAGTCATCGGCAAGGCTTATAACACGCAGACTTCGTCTGATGGTATGGCTTCACTTCTGAGGACAATAATGGGTAGGCTGAAACGTTGTATTCTGAATCTTCCGCTGGTATAGAACAGAGTCATCGGCAAGGCTTATAACACTCAGACTTCGTCTGATGGTATGGCTTCACTTCTGAGGACAATAATGGGTAGGCTGAAACGTTGTATTCTGAATCTTCCGCCGGTATAGAACCGCCTCATCGGCAGGGCTTATAACACGCAGACTGCGTCTGATGGTATGGCTTCACTTCTGAGGACAATAATGGGTAGGCTGAAACGTTGTATTCTGAATCTTCCGCCGGTATAGAACCGCCTCATCGGCAGGGCTTATAACACACAGACTACGTCTGATGGTATGGCTTCACTTCTGAGGACAATAATGAGTAGGCTGAAACGTTGTATTCTGAATCTTCCGCTGGTATAGAACAGAGTCATCGGCAAGGCTTATAACACGCAGACTTCGTCTGATGGTATGGCTTCACTTCTGAGGACAATAATGGGTAGGCTGAAACGTTGTATTCTGAATCTTCCGCTGGTATAGAACAGAGTCATCGGCAAGGCTTATAACACGCAGACTTCGTCTGATGGTATGGCTTCACTTCTGAGGACAATAATGGGTAGGCTGAAACGTTGTATTCTGAATCTTCCGCTGGTATAGAACCGCCTAATCGGCAGGGCTTATAACACGCAATCTGCGTCTGATGGTATGGCTTCACTTCTGAGGACAATAATGGGTAGGCTGAAACGTTGTATTCTGAATCTTCCGCTGGTATAGAACAGAGTCATCGGCAAGGCTTATAACACGCACACTGCGTCTGATGGTATGGCTTCACTTCTGAGGACAATAATGGGTAGGCTGAAACGTTGTATTCTGAATCTTCCGCCGGTATAGAACCGCCTCATCGGCAGGGCTTATAATACGCAGACTACGTCTGATGGTATGGCTTCAGTTCTGAAGACAATAATGGGTAGGCTGAAACATTGTATTAAGAACACCGAAAACATTAAAAAGTGATTGAATTGTTAAAAACTTTTCTGGTATGTTTGTCGTTTATATATTTGATAACACGAAGTTTGTGATATAGTAAAGCAATGAATTTGCCTATGGCTTGGATTACAGCTTTGGGATCCACGATTTCACACAACCAAGTATTATTTGTCAAAACGATATTTGCAGAAAACAAGCAAACAAACAACCCCTAAATCTGTCGATTTCTTGGAAAATACATTCATTATTTGTCATTTAAATGAAAGCGTATTTAGGAGAAGAAAACAGCATACCAACCGCATTTTGTTGCCTAAATATTAATAGAAAAGTTTCAGTAACCTTCAGCGAACCTAAGTTAAAAAAATAAAAGAAAAATAAAAAATAAAAAGGATGGTAATGTGAGCGAAAGGCAAAATATAGGTTACAGCAACCATCCCAGTCTTTAAACCAGATAACTGTGAAACCTTATCATATGTAACATCAGATGTATAAGAAGAATAGCCTACATAATTAAATTACGCGAGACGCTCCGAAAGTAGTGTCTCCTATGTATTTCCATGGGAATTGAAACAGATGCAGGGACCACAATTACATCATTGGATGGGACAAGTTTTCAGGCACAAAACACATTAATTTTTACATAATCATCACTACTAACTCTGCTTTTTTTCCAGCGATAAACTAGAGCCTACAAACTAAAACATAAAGTTTGAGGTAATATATATATATATATATATATATATATATATATATATATATATATATATATATTAGTTATATCTATAAATCATTGATATAAATATGTATATGTTGAAATGATAGATTGTGGTGAATTTGACTATAGAAATATGTGGAAAAGTGAATAAAGCAAACACTTAAAACCGATTTAGAGATGTGACATTTCGTTCTTTTAAAAAAGTCCTTAGAAATAAAAGAACGAAATATCACGCCTCTATATAGATTTCAAGTGTTAGATATATCCAATTTTCCACTAATTTCTATCATATATATATATATATATATATATATATATATATATATATATATATATATATAAATACGAGGTGCATACGATAAGTTTCCAGACTTTTTTCATATGGGCATTCAAAATTGTCGTAGACTCTTGAAACTTCAGTATGTTATTGCTATATATATATATATATATATATATATATATATATATATATATATATATATATGTGTGTGTGTGTGTATGTATATATAAATGAACGTGTATATAGTTAAGTATATAAGTAATTTCCTTCTACACACACATATATATAGACATATATATAACATACATGTACATTTACGTCTATATATACCTACATATATATGGAGGATAATATAAACAAATATACCCAAAAATGGTTACGTTTACCTTCAGGTTCGTTTGATGTTCCTTTGTGCTGCAGACTAGCAAAATTAAAATTACATGGTGCCTTCAATAACTTTCCAGATTTTTTTTTGTACAAGCATTTAAAATTGTCGTAAACTCTTGAAAATTCACTATGTTATTGCTATACATCTTATGAGATGACTGACCAATTTGTGATTTCAGGTTCAAATCAACAGCTACAGCAGCAATTGGAATACACCCTACTAAAGCCTGATTGTCACAGCTGGTGAATTTCAAAAATGCAATGTGGACACTTTAGAAGAACGATATGCAATAAAATTGTGTTTTAAACTTGGAAAAAATGCCACAGAAATGTATGGAATGCTTCAGACTGCTTTTTGACCATCTTGCATGAATCGAGCATCAGTTTTTGAGGGGCATAAGAGATTCAAGGAAGGCAGGGAGTCTGTGAGGGATAATGAGAGGTATAGGAGGAGTAAGGAAGTCAATACATCTGAGCTGGTTGGCCAAAGCGTTAGGGTTACAATGTTGAGGTTTTAAGGGAGTTCAGGAGATGTGGAGATGAAAGAGGCTGTGACGAAGGTCACTGACACGCTCACACAAGAGGACTTCAATGGGGCCTTCCAGAAGTTGTTGGAACGGTACAACAAGATCATTGCAGCTGGAGGAGATTACTTAGAAGAGGACTAAAGTTTCCTATGTGTACTATCAATAAAAGTGCACATACAAAAAAGTCTGGAAACTTATCGTATGCTCCTCGTATATCTATATCTATATCTATTATGCATATACAAATTATATAGATATGAATATATATATACATATAATCATATGCATGGATATATATATATATATAGTATATATATATATATATAGATAGATAGATAGAGATATAATAATAAATATATGTATATACATATGATGGTTGTTGTTGGTCCAATGAGATAAAAGTAAATATTTTAAAATGAATACTTTCAGAAATTATTTCAGATTTGGTATTTAAGTCTTTTTAAAAAAAAATATTTCATGCACTCATGCTACTCGCATTTCGGACATTTCAGTCTTCGTTGGGTAGTCAGGCGGTGTTTGAATTTTCGCTGAGCGGAATTCTAGGTTTTGTGTCCGTGACTTTCCCTTTGGAGTTAACTGTTCATGAATAGTTATACATTATATCTCTTGTTGGTGTTCTTTTTTCAAATCTATCTCACGTAATTTATCTATTAATTAATTCATTTAATGTAATTGGTGTGACAACACCTCACGAGACACCAACTATACGGACACTTGCCCCCCATCACGAAAACTATACAAGTTAGACGAACCAGACACGTGGGACACTGCTGGAGAAGCAAGGACGAGCTCATAAGCGATGTACTCCTGTGGAACCCCACATATGGATGTGCAAAAGCAGGACGACCAGCACGAACTTACATACAGCAACTATGTGAGGACACAGGATGTAACCCTGAAGACCTGCCGGAGGCGATGAATGATAGGGAGAAGTGGCGAGAGAGGGTCAGGGATATCCCTGCTGGCGGCGCGACATG
Source organism: Sepioteuthis lessoniana (assembly GCA_963585895.1). Classification (NCBI taxonomy): domain Eukaryota; kingdom Metazoa; phylum Mollusca; class Cephalopoda; order Myopsida; family Loliginidae; genus Sepioteuthis; species Sepioteuthis lessoniana. The sequence goes on from CAUZXS010001862.1 coordinate 78,731, forward strand.
ATGATGATGATGATATATATATATATATGTGGGTGTATGCACACACGTACTTATGTATGTACGCCCGTCTATACATAAACTCATACACTCCTATATTTTCAAGTGTATTTGGTGGATTTAATGTGAGTGAGAATGTATTTGTCCCCATACATATGCGTTTTTAAGTAAATCGGCATGAGTCCAAATGTGAATGTAATAGAATGCCTGGAGTTCGAACTTTCTTCGAGCCCGCGGCCCAGCACTTTAACCATTATGCTATGAGTTCTCCTCCCGTATACGTATGTTTGTGTGTGTGTGATCTATTTGATGTTGGTTAAAATCAGTCTAGGAAGTTTTTTCTTTTGCTTAGAGTTATTGAGTTGTCATAGGTCTGGTATATTAGTATTATTTTAAAGATTCCCTTGTTGCATTGTTTTGATACATCATCATCATCATGTCCTGCCGCTAGCACGGATATCCCTGACCCTCTCTCGCCACTTCTCCCTATCGTTCATTTCCTCTGGAAGGTCTTCAGGGCTACATCCTGTATCCTCACAGAGCTGCTGTATGTATGTTCGAGCTGGTCGTCCTGCTCGGCCATATGTGGGGGTCCATAGGAGTACATCACTTATGAGCTCGTCCCTATATTGTCCTGCATATCTGGTTCGTCTAACTTGCATAGTTTTCGTGATGGGAGGTAGGTGGCCGTATAGTTGGTGCTTTGTGAGGTGTTGCCCCCAGGACTTGTTCAATATTGCTCGCAGCATTCTTGTGTAATTGTCATCTAGCTTTTTCTCCAGCCATTTTGTTAGCGTCCAAGTAGTGCATCCATATAGCAGTATCGATACGACCGCTACCTGGAAGAAACTGCGTTTCATTTTATCGGTCAGGTCTGACTTCCATATGATCGATATCCTATCGATAGCTGTCCATGGCTTCGTTAGCCGCGTGTCGATGTCTTTTTCGGTTGATGAGACACTGCTTCCTAGGTAGATGAACTTGTCTACCAGTTTCTGAAAGCTTCTGTCTAGTGTAGAAATGTCGCCTGTTTGATTAAAGCACATGTATTCAGTTTTGTGTGCATTGACATGGTGGCCAATGCCTGCGGCGGCTTGTTCCAAACTATGCAGTTGTGTTTCGGCTTGGTTGGGTGTATTTGCCAGAATCGCTATGTCATCGGCGTAGTCGGCGTCGGTAATTGTTTTTGCAAGGTACCTTCTGCTTCTTTTCTTTGTTAGCTCGAAGCCGTTTTCTCTGATTTTATCAATCGATGTTCTAACCACGTAGTCTAGACAGATGATAAAGAGGTATGGGGCTAGCGTGCCCCCTTGCAGCACTCCTGCTACAATGTCGAAGTATTCTGTGTCTCCATCCGGTGAACGTACTTTCACTTTGGTGTTTCTATAGAGAAACGTTATTGCTGCGACGGTCTCTTTTGGTATGCCGTATGCTAGTAGGATTTGTTCCATCTTCCCTTTGTGAATGGAATCAAAGGCCTTGGTAAAGTCGACAAATAGCATTGTCGCCTGTGGGATTTTTGCCCGTACGCCTTCAAGGATTCTACGGATGGTCAATATTTGTGAAGTCGTGGATCTATTTCTTCGGAAGTCATTTTGGTTTTTCTTAAGAATGTTGTCAATTTTGGGTTCTATGCGGTTTCGTAGTCGGGCATTGTAAATTTTGGCTGCTATGGATATAAGTGTTATACCTCGGTAGTTCTTGGCTAATCCGAGGTCACCCTTTTTAGGGAAGGGGAGGATGCATCCCTTCATCCATCTGTCTATCGGATTTTGATTATAGACTGCGTTGCAGTGTCATTGGCCATTTAATGTTTTTGTGTAATATAAGAGACTCTATTGTTCTGTTATTGAGTATATCCCGAGTAAATTTGGTTGCAGTTTGTATATTTGATTATGTAGACTAAATTTTTAAATTACAACATAAATTTCAATTGATTATGAATATCGTTTTCGGGTTTTCTAAACTATAGGACTTTTCTTCTACAATTATATTACATATCCAATATCTTTTATTTTTGCATTTTAAGACTCCATATGTTGTGTATTCCCCAAATTTAGATGAGGTTATTGGCCCAGTGGTTAGAGTGTTCGCCAATGATCTGGGAGACCTGGGTTCAATCCCAGGTCGCGTCATACCAAAGACTTTAAAAATGGTACTTGATACCTCCTCACTTAACACTCAGCAATATAAGGTACGCATCGAGGGTAAAGTAGAGCAATCCAGGGAAAGGAGTAGCGCCCTCTCATACACATGATATAGTAGCTACTGATAAAGGGAGCCTTCTGGTCGCCCTCGACTACGGTCGCCAACAACTCAGAGCGTATTTGGTTGTCGATTGCATTTTATGACTTTTGTTGTGTCTAATATGTTTTTAATTCTGTCATTATTTTTAAGTTGATCTTAGTTCTTTGATATTTCAGTCAATAGCTTTGGATTGTTTTTGCTGTACGTTGAGACATATGTTAAGTGTTGTTCTTTGCTATGTTTTTAGGAGGTTTGTAGTTCTTCTCAAGGTGTTTTCCTGCTCGTTCGAATCCCTTATTGATTAGTACTGCAGGATATTCTCTCTGGTGAAGAATGACGCGTAATTCTTCTAGACGAGCCTGTCGGTGGCTTTTGTTAATGACTGTGAGCATATTCCACGTGCTAAGGTGTAAGGGATAGATTTTATGCAGAAATGGATGTATTGTGGGATGTCTGTGGGTTTGTAGTAAATATCTGTGATAATTTGGCCATTTTGATTGTTAATGAAGATGTCTAGAAATGGTCGTTCTTGAAAATTGTGTACTATGGTGAATTTTTTTAGGGTATAAATTTTGGAGTAAGTTATGTAAATCGTTAATGTTGCTCCATGAGCATTTGTAAAATATGAAACAGTTATCTAGCTATCTTTTCCATGATTTAATAAAATCTGTTTTTATATTGTTGCCTACTTTCCCCCTTTGAATTCATACAGATTTTCCTCGAAGTATACTCAGTTTGGGGTGGCGTATGTTAGTAACATTTTGGCTCCCATTGCTGTTCTTAGGGTTCAGATGTAAATTTTGTTGTCAAATTGAAAAAGAGTTATTTTTTTAGCATTAGTTCTATACCATCAGTTATACATTTTGTGTTAAATCTTAGAGACCTCGGGGAAGGTAAGAGTTCTACATCCGTAAACACAGGGGCCGAGGTACGAATATTCTGTGAAACCTTTTTTCTTCCTTTTTCTGGCTGGGTCGAAATGTTCCTGGTTATATAACGTCCTTGACGCCCACTCAAATTGTTGTGGTCATACCTCCTTCAACCAGCTGTCTGCACAATGCACACGCCTCCTTCTTGCATGTCACCTACACAATGCACATTGCACACGCTTCCTTCTAGCATGCCACCCACGCAATTTTTGCTGCGTTTCCGCAGAAAAACTGAGACAAACGACAACGTGTTATATATATATATATATATATGTGTGTGTGTGTGTGTGTGTGTGCAATTAGGATTAAATTTTAATAGTAAAGCATTTTTGATCGGTAAAATGTAGTGCCAAAATACAGAGCGATATCACAATATTTCCAACAATAAAATACAATAAAAACACAATGAACCTCATGACTATAAGTTTCACGTTGCCAATCCTCGTATGAAAGGAACACTTTATACTTAGTTTCAATGTCAATGTTCTAGGAGCCAATGTAGTTCAAAAGCCCTTTAACTATAATCTCAAACATATTTTTTTTTACCTATAAACAGTACCCTAACAAGTGTTACCATTCCGAGTCAGAGTGTACCAAGGAGTAATAGTACAAAAGAATGACTCCACAATTACTAAAGCTCCAGATCTGTATTGTTTAATTGATTGATCATAACGGCATGTTAATCCATCGGGGGTCATTTTATACAAAGTGGTTAAATAATCGCGTTCATTGTACATTCTTATATACACCTTTTGTGTAATTGTTTCTTAAGAATGTTTTTTGCACACGGTCAGATCGAACACAAATGATTTTTAAACAGACTCATAGATGGGATCTTAACAGGTACTACGACTGCTGCGAGTCAAAGTGGACCTGGCAGTAATGGCAATGAAAGGGGTACTCCACACTCCTTACTTTTTCAGAAAGTGAGCCTCACCATCAGATATAGTTTAGTGTTATACTCAGGACGCTCATCTTTTTCTTTGTGTGTGAGGGGGTCTTCCCCCCCCCTAAGCAGAAGATACAAACAGTATATTCTAAACCCCACCGACCGGGCGATCCAGAATTGGAATCTCACCAATAGATGCCGTTTAGTGCCTAACTTGGGACACTTTTTCTTTGTTAATAATGCACTCGGTCTAAGTGCATCAGTACTAAAGAGTCATTTCTCTTTTCTTATGATCAACCTCGATCCAAATCTTAATGTCTTACTCGGCATTCAATCTCGGTTTAGATATGCTCTCTACACCTTATGTGTATTATTGTCTTTGCCATACACTTGATACATCCAATAAATGTAAACATTGTCCTAGCGTTCGTGACGTAGCGCTTTCGAAAAGAATATTACGTTTATACGTATGTTGAAAAAAACAATAAAAAACCCCAGCTGTGTAGCCAACAAACCCTTCATCAGAAGATGACTCTAGGGTCAGGTGGGATGGTGGTGTCCTCGTGGCGTAATGGTTAAAGCGATGGACAGCGGAATCGTAGTAAGCGAGTTCGTATTCCAGTCGCGCTATTACGTTCACTTTCGGGCAAATACCCTTGGGAAAGGCATGAACCCCCTTATCCTCCCAGCTATGGGTTAAATAGTACCACTACTCTTCTTCTCGGAGAATAGCTTTGGCATTAAATAACCTACAAAGGTTGATATACCATTAAACAAAGAAACCAAACCAAACCATCTAGGGTCAGGCATAGTTTCGGCGCCAAAGCACCATCATTACAACTAACCCAGAACGCACCAGCTATATATCACCAGTCTTTGTTGTTTTTCCATCATATTGTGGGAATGTCAAGATGAAGATGCAGACTCTTTGTATAATCTTTTATTGTATTTATTGAAAACTTTCCAGTAAAGGTGCGTTAATTCAATGGTGTAAGATTTGAATAGGAAGTTATATTGTATTTTATATATATGTAGAGTCTAAAAAGTTATTAAAGTATGGCCATTCACAATCATTGATTTTAAATATAATTGAACTATACCATGTTTATGATTTTTAAAAATTGTCAAAAATTTGAAATATAGATTTCGGGAAAAATCTAAAATCATTTTTTTGGAAATTAAAATATTATATATATATATATATATATAGTGAACAGAGGAGAAAAAAAAAACGTTGACTAAATCAAAAAGTACTCAAATGCTGGCAAGCTGAGCAGTGAATAACTAAAAGTAACTAAAATCTCACTTTCTTACTATCGTTTAATTACTCTGTTTCATTTATCAGCAATGGAATAGTAGATGCAGTCAACAGATGAAACTTTAGATAGATAGATAAAGAGAGAGAGAGAGAGAGAGATTTTCATTTAATGTTTGTCTTTCTTCCATAGTTGATATATGAAACTTATAGTAGAGAGATTTTAATCAATTATATATATATATATATATATATTGTCATCCACTGACAGACTGTTTCGTTGTATCACAACTTTTCAGTGTGGCTAGACACGTAGGACGCTTGAAGCTGGGATCGAAACCCGTCCAACTTTACGTTAGACTTAGTATCAGACCGCTCGGCCAACAAGCGTACCACGTTAACTAAGGAATTATAAGGTATATTAAGCGGCAGCAGCGTTTGTTTGTTTACATTTTATACCTTACCGGATACCAGAGTGCTCAATTCGTTCGAAGAGCTTTGCATTATATATATATATATATATATATATATATATCTTAATTTTAGACTTTTCAAACCCTCATTCCTCGGTCATTAGAAATGGCACAAATCGGAAATAAAGATTAAGTACCAAAGAATACGCGAACCCACAATTTTTATCTTATTTCATTTTATTTATTAAGCTCATTTCACTGCGATAGCAGCTTTCAGTAATTGAATTGCGGAAAACCTCCGACTGACAGAAGATTAAATTTAACCATAAAAACATTTTCCTTATTTTTCTCTGATTTGTCAGCGTCGCCGTATTTGATATTAACGATTTCTTTTATTCTTTACATACACTTGTGATGTAAGTGCTTGACGTCTGGTGGTATATATACAATTACAAAACTGTCTTGGGATTATGCAGTGTAAGCTAATCTGGATAGCCCACTATTTGTCCCTGAATATATCTGCATATGATATTACAGATTTTACCATAAACTGGTTTAATCATTGCGATGGTTGCTGTAACTTATATTTTACCCCATTGGTTCATATTACGATGTTTTCTTTCTTTTTCTTTTTGTCTTGGTTCGTTGAATCTTACTTAACCTTTTCTGTCAATATTTAGACAACAAAAACAGGGTCGGCATGCTGGGTTGTTCTTTTAAATGCTGCACCCTCCTTAACTACTTAGAGAAAGAATCAGTAATCTTTTTACCGCCTGTACCAATTTTCCAAAGATGAGTAGCAGCTGTCATACACACACTACCACCCAAAAATAAATACATACTTAAGAATTAAAAAAATAAATAAATAAAATTAGTTTTCTTCTAAACCAAAGAGACCAGTTTTTCTTAAAAATTATACATTCAAAACCGAGTATTAGCGTTATGTGACATGCAAACTGCCTTGTCCAGGATTTGAACTCGAATTGCCTATTCCATTTCTTTCAATGATAACCATTACGCTAAGCGTGCCTCCTTACAACATCTTCGTGACCCTCCTACCCATAAAAATTGTGTTAATACATATAAGAAGTGCACTTTTCTATTATATATATTTAGAAGGTGCACGTGGTGTAATGGTTATCTTCGTAGGAAATGGACACGGTGACACGAGTTCAAATCCTGGACGAGAATGATTGCATTTCACATCGCACTAATACCCTTGGGAAAGGTATGAATCCAATTATTATCCCTCCAGCTATGGGTAAATAGTAGGACAGACTAGGTTCTTCAGCCTTGGTGAGGCAACTAGTCTAGGAGAAGGAAAACTCTGAATTCAAACCTGTTAAACTCCGCTTTAAAATTGACCTTGTTTCATATCATGCCCGAGCGGAGGGGTTGGTAAATATGATATATATTTATACTTTTGGTTCAATGATTGAGAATTTAGTAATAAATTGTACTTAATAATATTCGTTTTGATTGTATAATGTTTTACTAAAAGCATAACATCCAGGTATCATTGATTTAGAAGAAAACTAACTTTTTATAAAAAGATATTAGATATAATTATTTACTAAAGTTTGTTTGGTTGTGGTACAAAGCCTGATATATAAGGCACCTAGTGAGACTCGAAATCAGTAATAAGGGCTTGCTAGTCTTGCTTGCTAACTATTATACCATACGAGTGTTACCTATCGACCTTTGATACACCCGTCTGTTAGGGATTTCTAAACAGGATGTTTCAGCTGGGTAAACAAGAGACCAGCCGAAATAGATCACGTGGGTTGAGAACCGGAAGGATAACCGGAAGGAACGCGTAGGCGTTATGAAATTATATATACACAGATATCCACAGACAGAACGGTCAGTCGTCAGTCAGAAGGGCAATCAAGTCTGTCAGATTCGGAATGTCCAGAGGGGGGGGCAGGCGGTCCCTGGCTGAGAACCTCCCGTCAAAGAAGCAGAGACGTAAGGCCCTGAATATACACTCACACCGCGGTTAAGAAGATATGAGGTCAATCGTAGCAATCCTCCGTCGGTCAAATTCGAGTCGTTTGTCTCTGTCCCTATCACACACGGCCAATTTCGATCCTTTCGAGTAATAAAGTATAGAGAGGTATATTTCATTTTATAAATAAAAGCGTTATTGCCTCTTCGTTATGCCGCAATACAACATAAGGTGCTCCAATAATATCAGCTTTATACTTATTTATGAGCATCTCTTATTCTCTATCTTTCTCTCTCATTATATATATATATATATATTTGTCTATGTATAGCGAGAGTTGCTCGTAAATAACCACATACACACACACACACACACACACACACACACACACATATATATATATATATATATATTTGTCCATATATAGCGACAGTTGCTCGTAAATAGCCACATATATATATACGTGGTGCCTTCGATAAGTTTCCAGACTTTTTTTTTGTACAAGCATTTAAAATTGTCGTAGACTCTTGAAAATTCCATATATAGCGACAGTTGCTCGTAAATAGCCACATATATATATACGTGGTGCCTTCGATAAGTTTCCAGACTTTTTTTTTGTACAAGCATTTAAAATTGTCGTAGACTCTTGAAAATTCACTATGTTAATGCTATACATCTTATGAGATGACTGACCAATTTGTGATTTCAGGTTCAAATCAACAGCTACAGCAGCAATTGGAATACACCCTACAAAAGTCTGATTGTCACAGCTGGTGATTTTCAAAAATGCAATCTGGATGTGAGGACACTTTAGAAGAACGATATGCAATAAAATTGTGTTTTAAACTTGGAAAAAATGCCACAGAAAAACGTATGGAATGCTTCAGACTGCTTTTGGAGCATCTTGCATGAATCGAGCATCAGTTTTTGAGGGGCATAAGAGATTCAAGGAAGGCAGGGAGTCTGTGAGTGAAAATGAGAGGTGTATGAGGAGTAAGGAAGTCAATACACCTGAGTTGATTGGCCAAAGAGTTAGGGTTAGGGTTATTATGTTGAGGTTTTAAGGGGGTTCAGGAAGAGATTCCATCGGAAGAGGCTAGCACTCTTCAAATCGGGTCAATGGCATTTCCACCTGGACAATGCACCAGTCCACAACTCCATCCTTGTCACTATTTGACCGAGATGGGCATCAAGACAGTTCCTCAGCCTCCCTATAGTCCAGACCTTGCTCCCTATGACTTTTGGTTATTCCCTAAGCTCAGAGGCTGTCGTTATGAGACAATTGAGGAGATGAAAGAGGCTGTGACGAAGGTCCTGGACACGCTCACACAAGTGGACTTCCATAGGGCCTTTCAGAAGTTGTTGGAACGGTAGAACAAGTGCATTGCAGCTGGAGGAGATTACTTCGAAGGGGACTAGAGTTTCATGTGTGTACTATCAATAAAAGTGCCCATACGAAAAAAGTCTGGAAACTTATTTAATGATCCTCGTCTGATTAATAGTTTTATCCCTAATACTCCGTAACCTACACTGGAAACTTATTTAATGATCCTCGCATGTTTGGGATCCTCGTATATGCGCTCGTGATGTAATAGTTATTGTCTTTGGAAATGGACACGACGATGTGAGTTTAAATCCTGGACGAGACTGTTTGCATTTCACATGGCGCTAATATCCTTGGGAAAAGTGTGAATCCAATAATTCTCCCTCCAGCTATTAGAAAATAGTTGGCAAGATTGAACTATTCCGTCTTGGTATGAAAAGGAAAATTCTAACTTCAGACCGGTTAAACTTCGCTTAAAAATTCATTATGTCGCAATCTGTTCGTCTGGAGTGGGTGGACACACACACACATACACCCATATATATATATATATATATAGAGAGAGAGAGAGAGAGAGAGTATTCTGTAGTTTGACCGGGCCATTGGCCTAATGAGTAGAGTATTCATCAAAGGTTCGGGAGACCAGGGTTCAATCCCTGGTCGAGTAATACCAAAGACTCGAAAAATGGTACTTGGTGCGGCCTTGCTTAACACTCAGCATTATAAGGTACAGGTCAAGGGTAAAGTGGAGCAATCCAGGGAATGGAGTAGCGTCCCTCCCTACTCCTCGGTGTAGTAGCTATTGAAAAAGGAGCCTTCGAGTCATCCTCGACTAAAGTCGCCAACTTTACTTTATTCTGTAGTTTATGCCTTTTTATATGTGCCCGTCAGTAGATCATGACAAAAATGGAAATCGCCGGATCTTTGGCAGGAAGATTGAATTGGTTTTGTTTTGTTTGGTTTGGTTGGGTTTTATGGCATATCAACTATTGTAGGTTATTTAATGCCAAATCCTCTTTATACATATATACAATATGTGATTTGGTTTGGTTGGGTTTCATGGCATATCAACCATTGTAGGTTATTTCATGTGAAATCCTTTTTATACATATAAATAAATATATACACACGTATATATATATATATATATATATATATATATATATATATAATATGTGATTTGGTTTGGTTGGGTTTTATGGCATATCAACCATTGTAGGTTATTTAATTCCATATCCTGTTTATATATGTATTAAATATATATGATTTGTAAACATATTTTGTTGATACCATTTTTAGATAAGCCTGATCTCATTTTTTTGCGCACAGTTAAACGGTTTCAGGTATTATTATTAACTCTTATATTTCTATTCCATATAACTCATTTGTTCGCATACAGTAAAATAGTTACAAGAATTGCTATTTAACACTAATCATTCTATTCAATATTACTCATTAGTTTGCTCACAGTCAAATGGTTCAAATTATTGCTAAGTATCACTAACAATTCAATTAAACATCAGTCATTTGTTTACACACAGTTAAAAATTCAAACAATTCTATTTCAAGCAATTCAATTTAGCAGAATCCATATGTTTGTACAAGCAGTTCTCTTTGATCCATAAATAAGACCCTATCAAGTGTTACCACTCCGGGCCAGAGAGGACCCACGAGCAATGGCAATGAAGGGGTACTCCATATTCCCTAAAGCTCCAGCATTATTTGAGCGTCACCATCAGATTGTTTAGTGTCATATCCTTGACACTCGGTGAGAGGGTCTTACCTTTCTGCAGAGATGCTGTCGTTGTATTCGACAGCCTCGGCCGACTGGGCTCAAAACTGAATTGACTTCTCGTTTCAACATCTGCTTTGTAATATTGATCCCGAGGTCATTTTAGATCATCGAGAGTCATCAAATGACAAAATATGACATTTCTTTCCAAATTGATAGATATGAATGTCACTCAAGAAATATCGTGACCTTTCTTGAAAAAAAAAAAAAACAGAATAAATTTTGTTTTTAGAATTTTGTTTCCATAAATGTAAACACTGCATTGTTTAGAATTGACACATAGCAAAAATTATTTTAATCTCACAAAAATATTTGTTTTGAGGCTTTTCAAAATGGCCTCAAATCAAAGTGCTCCTGGCTTGAACAGAGTTCTGTCATCAAGTTTTTGGTGGTTGAGAAATGCAAACCTTGTATAATTTACAGCAGAATACGTGATGAGTACGGATAATCATGTTTTAATTACAAACTGGCTACAAATGATTTGAATTCTTTAGAGAATATCGAAGTAGTATTCAAGATGAAGACAAATCAGACAGGCTTACAATGGCGTGCACACCTGAAATGGTGGAATCGGTTAATTTGCTCATTTTGCTTGACAAAATAGTTACCACAGACGACAACAGGGAATTTCACAAAGTTTTGCATGATGAACTTGGTCAGTTGTCGATAGATTCCTAAAATGTTGACGTTAGAGTACAAGGCCCCATACTGCAGCAAGCAGCTTAGAAACTATTTGTCAGTTTGGTTGGTAAAAGCTGCCACACCCTCTTTACAGTCCAGATTAGGCCTCCTCTGATTTCCACTTGTTTGTCCCCCCCCCAAGAATTTCTGCGTGGAACAAACTTTTCAAAAGATAATGCAATGAAGAGCATCGGGAGAAAATGTCCACAAAACTCAATCCGAAGATTTCTATGCAGAAGGAATACAAAAAGATACAACTCAATTCTTTATAAATCTTTTAACTTTTTATTTAGAATTATTTATTGTGCTTATATTTCTGTGACATTTTGTATAACACATTATTTGATCTATTGTTTCATTTTCGTAACACACTTAACTAGATATACTTGTAATTATCCAAGATTGATCTGATAGCGAATTCTGATAAGAAAACATGAACTTAATGTTTTCACACGTCTTCAAAGTTTACCATGATCGCCTGGTTTTCAATCAGAGTTGCCAACCTAAATAAAAAAAAAAAAGTAAAAAAACGTCTGATTGTTTTCTAAACCAACTCCGTAATCTATTTGTAAGGGATTAAAGAAGTTGGAAGTTAGCCTTGATAAAAGAAGTTGAAAGTTAACCTTGATCAGCTCGTTTTCAATTAGAGTTGCCGACCTGAAAAATAAAGAAAAAAACAAAAAAACAATATAGAAATTCTGATCAGCTTTCGAAACCAACACCGTAATCTAGTAGTTAGGGATTAAAGAAGTTGGAATAGCTTCAAAGAATGATGGCACGCTGCGTTTACCTCAGCTCAGGAAGCGGATATCAACCGTCGGTTTTGCAATTACGTAACACGTGCGCTTCATTCACAGAAAGGAACTGTTTATTTTGAATAATAGCCTCGTTTTGAATGGCGTAGAGGTGCAGCAATGACGTAAAATCAACCGCTGCGAAGTAAGACACACAAAATGAAAAAGCTGGTTAGTGAATCGCAAGCCGCAAATCTGTTGCAACTCAAATCTAACTTTCAGTTTACCAACCTAAACAAAATTTTCATTTTTTCACTAGGTGTTGGATTATTAGTAAGCCAAGCTAACAGGCAATTGTTTGTGAGTTAGATTCTCACCGGCTGTCCCACATTTTTTCATCCTGCCGACAGGGCTTAGAATACATCGACTGTATCCCTTTCAACAGGGTTAGACACCTCAAAAAGTAGTGTCCTAAGTATGACACTAAACTGCGCCACTTTTGAAGCTCCGGGGGAATGTGAAGTAGTCCTTAATTGCCATTACTCCCAGGTCTACTTAGTACTGGAATGGTAGTACTTGTTAGGATCTCATCTTTTGGTCAAATAGATCTGTTTGAAAATTCTTAGAATTAGATAGAAATACTTTAAACCATGTAACTGTGTGCAATCAGATGATGATTATTAGATAGAAATTGTCTCGTGGAACCATATAATTGGTTTGGTTTGGTTTGTTTGGTTTTATGGCATATCAACTTTTGTAGGTTATTTAACGCCAAATCCATTTTTATGTAAATAATCTGTTCTATTGAAAACAGTTCAGTTTAGCATAAGTACACAGTTTAATTGTCAAAAACATTTCCATTTCAAACTATTCAAGTAGTTATATGTGATAATTCAGTTAAGTGTAAATACAGTTTTAATGTCGAAAAACAGTTCTATTTGAAATAATTCAGTTAAGCATAAGCACGCAGTTTAAGTGTAAGTACGGTTTAATTGTCAAAAACATTTCTATTTTAAGCTATTCAGTTTCCTCAATTCATTTTAGCATAAGTATGCTGTTAGTTCTATTTAACCCATAGATAGGGCCCTATCAGGTGCTACCGCTCCGGGCCAGAGTGGACCTGGGAGCGATGGCAATGAAGGGGTACTCCGCATTCCCCAAAGCTCCAGCACTGCTGGAACTTCACCATCAGATTTTTTAGCGTCATATCCAGGACACTCGTTGGGGGGGGGTCTTACCCCTCTGCAGAGGAGCAGTCAGTGTATTCTACAGCCCCAGCTGACTGGGCAACATATAATTGGGTATAGATTGTTAATATTAATATTTCGGACAAATACCCTTGGGAAAGGTATGAACCCCCTTATCCTCCAAGCTATGGGTTAAATAGTACCACTACTGTTCTTCGAGGAGAATGGCTTTGGCATTAAATAACCAACAAAGGTTGATATGCCATTAAACAAAGAAACCAAACCAAACCATCAACCCAACAAGAGTTGACTTGCCAAAAACCAGCCAGACAACCAACCAACGAACCAGTCTTGAATATTATGAAAAGGATGCTTTTTGATCAGATGACTAGCCCTAGTAGAGTGTAACCTTTGTCTACCCACGGTTAAACATTCGTTTCGATGCCTATTTTCTTGCCTATTACTCGTGAGTAAATTAGTGCCACTAAATTTGTCATTAACTTGAACTGAATCTATATTTTGATATATTGTACATATAACGTCAATTCTCTTTCTTCAAACTATCAGTTTATTTGGATTGTTATTAAATATATTTTTGTTACCTAAATATATATTCTTCTACATGAATTCTTCTAAGATACATCATTAAAATTGGATTAAGAAATTAAGAACAATATAAATTACCACAAACGTGACAGCTACACACTCTTACCGATTTTTGGGAAGTGATTATTTTTAGATATTCAATCAGAACTTGGCTAACGTCATTTTTCTTAAGACATTTTTCAAAGTGACATCCTCAGATGTTTCTATCAATGAAATTGGATGCTAAAACAGCAAAACATAATGAAATAAAATGAAACAAAACGAAATTGCAAAGAAAAGAGGAAGAGGAAAGATTAGGGTTAAACGGTTGTCTCGCTGTTTATTCAAAATGATATAAAGTATGTGTGTGCGCATGCGTGTGTGTGTGTGTGCGCGTGTAGGTGTGTGTGTGTGTGTGTGCGTGTGCGCGCGCGTATGTGTGTGCGTGTGCACGCTTTCTCGCTCCCTCTTTCTCTTTCTATATATATATAGAGAGAGAGAGAGGGAGCATCGTTTATATTTATTCTTTTTACTATAAATGACGGTATTATTCATGTATATATCTATATCTATATCATATTTACCAACCCCTCCGCTCGGGCATGATATGACACAAGGTCAATTTTTAAGTGGAGTTTAACAGGTTTGAATTCAGAGTTTTCCTAGACTAGTTGCCTCACCAAGGCTGAAGAACCTAATCTCTCCTACTATTTACCCATAGCTGGAGGGAGGATAATTGGATTCATACCTTCCCCAAGGGTATTAGTGCAATGTGAAATGCAATCATTCTCGTCCAGGATTTGAGCTCGTATCGTCCAATTCCTACGACGATAACCATTACACCACGGGCACCTCCTGTATATATATCTATATATATGTATAGATAAATCTCTGCAGTCTCATTCCCCCCCAAAAAACTCTGTTTTATAGAATTTGAATTATCAAAAATTCAAAGCAACTTAAATCGAAGAACTTTTTGAAATCTCAAATAGGGTGCAAAATTTTAATCGTAAAATATATTTTTTTGTTTTTAGATGTTCTATTCATATAAACAATTGTAAAAGGAAATTATTTTACCCTCCACCAAAAAAAAAAAAAAAAAAAAAAAAAAATGAGACTTAATTTTTTTATTTCTAATTTCTTTGTAGATCTTGAAAATCTTCAAATTTTTGCGCTTATCGTTGATTGGAATGTGATTTGGCTAATCTCAAAAAGACAAATAAAAATGACAGCCTGTCGCTAACTTAAAATGTTTGATATTCATCATCATCATCATCATCATCATCATCAATGCGAGCTGACTACATGGATTCTTTTGATTTTGTCTTATTATCCGTCCCTATCGGTCAATGTAGTCAGTAGGTCCTTTAAACAGCACCCAGAGTTGATGAATGTTGGTTTTTGCTGTTTGGCCAACATTGGTGTGTCCTTGTATAGGAGTTCATAGATGAACGTTGCTTATGAGTTTTTACTTTATCACCATTGCCCACTATGTTTACATTACCTCTCTTTCTGGTTTGCGAGATGAGAAGAAAATGATTGCACAATTCCTCTTTATTTTATTTTACTTATTCAATTAGTTATATATTTTTTGCTGCTAGTACAGAATAGCCCAAGCAAGAAAGCCGGAAGCAATGTAAGCGTTTCTATATTATATTCAAATATATAACTGTATTTCTTCCATCTGATGAAGTCATTTAATATGACTGAAATAAGTCTTGTATGGAATTACAAAATTGAATTCTTTTTCGTTTAATTAAAAAAAATGTTTTTGCTCTGCGCGTGATTTTCGATATATTTTAAATCTGAAATTAATTATATATTTGATAGCCGTAGACATTGAGCACGCAGTTGGATATTCCTATTCTCTTTGGATAATTACCTTTTAGTCTAATTCTTGGACTACTTCCTCGGATTATATATATATAAATATATATATATATATATAATATTTACTTTGACCACCCCGGTACTTCAATTATTTATTTCATGTTTTTATTGATTCATTAATTCCTTAATTTACATCTTCAACTACCTACAATGCACCTATCGTGTAGTATTTCTTTCCTCCAATCACTAAGAAGGTGTCGACTTATGGCGGATGGTGGAAAGGTAATTTAGGGAATTAAGTGTAAATATTGAGTAAAAACGTATGAAGCAAATTACTGAAACTTACTTTTATTTGGACAGAGAATGTAAGTATTGTATTTTTTATTTTTTTACATTACGCCAGGAATAACCCAAATTTTCTTCGTGATGTTTTGTGCATCTTAGACTTCTCTTTGGGGTCTGATGACAAAATATATTTTCCATTTTTGTATTTATTAAAGGTAACATTTATTTGTATTACTTTTATTAAGATATATGTTTTTTTGTCGGTTCATAAATCTTTTTTGTAAAATATTGTATTTAAAAATTTAAAAAATATAGATATATACATATAAAGAAAACTACGTATTTATTTTGTATGAGAAAATATCAAATTAGTTAACCCTCGATAAATGCACACATGTATATATCTCTGTATCTCTTTCCCCCCTCTCTCACTCTTTCTCCCGATGTATATATATATATATATATATATATATATATATATATATATATATATATGTGTGTGTGTGTGTCTCTATATACATGTGTGCATGTGTTTGTGTATGTGTTTGTAATTCTAAAATGATCATAGCATTTATATATATATATATATATATGTGTGTGTGTGTGTGTGTGTGTGTGTGTGTGTGTGTGTGATGATATTTATGTTTTTATTTATATCTTATATATATATATATATATATATATATATATATATATATATGTCTCTATATACATATGTGTATATGTGTTTGTGTGTGTGTTTATAATTCTGAAATGATCATTGCATTTATATGTGTCCGTATATAACCTTAAAAAAAGTAAAAACGGCACATCATATCGAGTTTTTAATAGCGCAATACGCTATTAAAATTTTCTTTGTAAATAAGGTAATTTCCAGTTGAATTTCAATTAAATGCTTTTTTTTTGTGGTATCCGTTCGTATCGAATGTATTTTTTAATCATCGAAATTCACGATGATTGTGAAATACTTTTTAGGATCCTTCAATCTGTCCTAAATAAAAATATCAATATCATCAAGAATCGCTCGTATAACAATAACCAAACGGATTCACGGGTCGTCTACTGCACACACACACACACACACACACACACACACACACACACACACACACACACACATATATATATATATATGTGTGTGTGTGTAAATCACTGTTTTATATATATTGAATCATATAATAACCCCCACATTAACAAATACCAGGCAATATAGAAACTGATTTAAAAAGTGAAGATCTGGATCTCTTCGGTCAGAGCACACACACACACATATATATATATATATATATATATATATGTGTGTGTGTGTGTGTGTGTGTGTGTGTGTGTGTGTGTGTATCTGTGAACATAATTACTGAGAGAGAAAGAGTGGAGATGCGAGATAGTGAGAATGCGCGCTTAAATGACTTTCCCACAATAAAACTTTCTCCTCAACCGTCATTTCTTCTCAACTTTTCAATCTATACGCCTCCACCCACTCCCGTAATTTAAAAAATCTTTTGTTAAAAACAGAACCTTGGAGTAGGGAAGCTGAAGGTTGTGGTTAAGGGCATCTCAAGGCGGCTGTTCTTCAACTGAGGGATCTGTTTGCTGCTCCTCAGAGCGATTGCATAACGTAACCAATCTACTTGACCGACTTTTCAGCGTAGATGTCAGCTGGTATTTTATTTAACTTGAACCGGCGCAAAGCTTCATTGGAAGAAAATGGAGGCTTCAAAGATGGTATTAGACTATTCATAAAATGTTCCATATAGACTCCTGTGGATGAATAAAATTTTTGCAGGATGAACAAAAGCATAGGGGTCTATGTGAGGGGTGAATTTACGAGTTAGCATTCACAAATCCCTTGATAACAGGCGAACAAAAATTGCTGGATCATGTAGACTAGTTACCAGATATCGTTCACTACGTAGAACGCTTGACTGAGTGTGATGGCCACTAGTGATGTGTCGTTCACATACGACCGGTTCAAAACATACGGGTCATTTAAATGAACGAACACTCTGGCTCTGACCGAGAAGTCCTAGATTTTTTCGGCGTCCTATTTTCACGAAAGAAAACATATAGAAATAATACTATTTCAAAGAAAATTTTTATAACTATTATAAATCCTAACATATTCTTTTTTATAATTGGTCAGGAAATGTCTTTAAAAAAAAAAAGAAGATTATTGGTAATAATAAAATTTTTTTTTAAAAATAAGGAAAAAGCAAAATTAAGATTCAACGCTTTCAATTATAATTTTTATCCATGGTAACAGATTTCTTATGAATAAGATTAAGATTAAAATTAAATCATCATTAACGAAAAATCCTGCTCTGACCGAAGAGATCCAGATCTTCACTTTTTAAATCAGTTTCTATATTGCCTGGTATTTGTTAATGTGGGGGTTATTATATGATTCAATATATATAAAACAGTGATTTACTGCTTAAACTTACAAACCGACAACCTAATATATGTGATCTCCTCATTGCCCACCAAAACCATCTTTCCCATGGAAAAATAAATCAAGAATTAAAGACGAGTTTGCATTTGTAGTTTACTGATTTTCCTTCTGATATAAATTGTATTAAAGACTGGTAAATTATTTGGGGTGAAATTAAACTGGAAATTAAATTTGGTTACAAGGTGTGTGTTAAGTAAAAAGTTTAAGAAAACCAGATGTAGAGCCAATGAATAGCAGACAGCATTCCAGACAAATAAAAAGACATCTAACAATTTTTCATAAAAAGTTGATTTTTTTAAACCAAAGATATCAGGATTGTATATCTTATGGAACATCATATAAACAAACAGATATTATAAGGTATTATATATTAATAGTCTTGACAGTATTGAAACTGTGTTACCAAAAGTAAAATAAGATTAATATATAGAAGGAGTGCACTTACTTCTTGCATGTGGTTTCCCCAAAGAACCTAGAACTGCATTAATAATGCTTTATAAAGACAAGGAGGTGCCCGTGGTGTAATGGTTATCGTCGCAGGAAATGGACATGGCGACACGAGTTCAAATCCTGGACGAGACTGATTGCATTTCACATAGCACTAATACTCTTGGGAAAGGTATGGTAAATAGCAGGACAGACTGGGTTCTTCAGCCTTGGTGAGGCAACTAGTCTAGGAGAAGGAAAACTCTGAATTCAAACCTGTTAAACTCTGCTTAAAAATTGACCTTGTGTCATATCCTGCCCGAGCGGAGGGGTTGGTAAATATGATAAAGACAAGGGTCATGGTTCCTTCACCTGATGGAGGCTGATTTCTTTGACATTCCGTTGGATTCTTACAATGAGATAGGCTCCATTTCTGTTTATAATCTTGTACGACGAACGTTATTATATCTTATGAAAGAAAATGGTTTCTCACGAAACCATTATGGCCATTTACACCTCCCGTGGCATAGTGACTGACATGTCGGATTGCAGCATCGTAGTAAGCGTTCACTTTCGGACCCTTAGGAAAGGTGTGAACTCCCTTATCCCTCTATCTGTGGTTTTGTACTAAGTTTGTTCTTCTTCAAAGATTGCGTTGGTATTAAATAATCTACGAAAGTTGATATGCCATTAAATCAAGAAACCAAACCAAACCAAATCATTTTGGTCTCATCTCGCAAACCATCCAAGAAAGAGGAGTAAGACTGGCCGGTACTGCTGCTGGTGAATAAAGGACGAACTCATTTATAACGTTCTCCGTTACTCTCATGCATGTACGCACTAATATTAGCCAACCAGCAAAAATGTACATTCAGCAGTTCTTTATGGACACAGGGTGCGTCAAGAGGACTTACTAAGTGCGAGGGCCGATTGAGAGTCAAAGGAATCCGTGCTGTCAGCATGCCTCGATGATGACATTTATATTTTTGGTTTACAAATAAATCATCATCATCATCATCATGCCATGCCGCCAGCACGGATATCCCTGACCCTCTCTCGCCACTCCTCCCTATCAGTCATCGCTTCTGGCAGGTCCTCAGGGCTACATCCCGTATCCTCCCAGAGCTGCTGTATGTAGATTCGAGCTGGTCGTCCTGCTTTTGTTCGGCTATATGACGGGGTCCATAGGAGAACATCACTTATGAGCTCGTCCTTGCTTCTCCAGCAACGTCCTGCATGTCTGGTTCGTCTAACTTTGATAGTTTTCGTAATGGGAGGTAGGTGGCTGTACAGTTGTGCCTTTGTGAGGTGTTGCCTCCAGGACTTGTTCAAAATTGCTCGCAGCATTCTTGTGTAGTTGCCGTCAAGCTTTTTCTCCATCCGATTAGTTAGCGTCCATGTAGTGCATCCATATAGTAGTATCGACACGACCGCTGCTTGGAAGAAACTGCGTTTCATTTTATCGGTCAGGTCTGATTTCTATATGACCGATAGTTTATCGATAGCTATCCATGCCTTTGTTAGCCGCGTGTCGATGTCTTTTTCGGTTGATGAGACACTGCTTCCTAGGTAGGTGAACTCTTCTACAAGTTTCAGAGAGCTACCGCCTAGTGCGGAAATGTCGCCTGTTTGATTAAAGCACATGTATTCCGTTTTGTGTGCATTGACATGGAGGCCAATGCCTGCAGTAGCTCGTTCCAGACTATTTTATAATGTTTTTCTTGAAATTATAAGATCCAGGTATCTTCGGTTTAAAAGAAAATTGATGATTTGTTTGAGGTGAACTTATTTATAGGTGATATTATACACCCTTGAAAATCAGCATTCTAAATTCTGTCTTTTACCTAGATTCAAGTGCCGAGTCGGCTGTGTCTGTAGAATACATCTTTGCAGAGATCCCCAAACAAGTGTCTTGAATATTACACAAAACCATTTGATGGTGAGGTTCCAGTCTTGAAGCTTTGGGGAATGTGAAGCACGCCTTCATTGCCGTTACTCCCAGGTCCACTCTGACCCAGAGTGGAATTATCTGTTTGAGTCTCATCTATGAATCTGATAGAACTGTTTGATCATTTACTATACTTTAAACCATTTAATTGTGTGCAAATAGAAAATAAATATTAAATCGAATTATTAGTATTAGATAGGAATGCTAGAAACTATTTAACTGTGTGCAAATAGAACTATTAGAGTTTGATAGCAATATTTGAAACTATTTAACTGTGTGCAAATAGAACTATTAGAGTTTGATAGCAATATTTGAAACGATTTAACTGTGTGCAAATAGAACTATTAGAGTTTAATAGCAATATTTGAAACTATTTAGCTGTGTGCAAATAGAACTATAAGAGTTTGATAGCAATATTTGAAACTATCTAACCGTGTGCAAATAGAACTATTAGAGTTTGATAGCAATATTTGAAACTATTTAACTGTGTGCAAGCAAATGAGCTCTAACTTGTTTAAAATCAAAGTTACTTAAACTGCTCACTGAAAATGAATATATATAAAAGCAGGATTTGGCATTAAATAACCCACAAGGGTTGATATTTCATTAAACCAGAAAACCTCACCAGACTTTTACCTGGATTTGAACACCGATCATTACATCAGTGAAAGAAAGAGTTTTAGTAAAAGACTAACACGTTTAAAATAGATTGCAACGTCCATTGTTTGCAACAGCCACAAATGATACCATTATTAATTTATACATGAATGTATGAAAAGCTGTTATAAATGCAAAGAAGAATCGGTATTAATTGTAATAACATAAGAAGATATTACACAAATTCTCCTCTTTTGAGAAGTTATGAAAACCTTCTACGTTTAGAAGTTATGAAAACCTTTTACGTTTAGAAGTTATGAAAACCTTTTACGTTTAGAAGTTATGAAAACCTTTTACGTTTAGAAGTTATGAAAAAATTTTACGTTTAGAAGTTATGAAAACCTTTTACGTTTAGAAGTTATGAAAACCTTTTACGTTTAGAAGTTATGAAAACCTTTTACGTTTAGAAGTTATGAAAACCTTTTACGTTTAGAAGTTATGAAAACCTTCTACGTTTAGAAGTTATGAAAACCTTTTACGTTTAGAAGTTATGAAAACCTTTTACGTTTAGAAGTTATGAAAAAATTTTACGTTTAGAAGTTATGAAAACCTTTTACGTTTAGAAGTTATGAAAACCTTTTACGTTTAGAAGTTATGAAAACCTTTTACGTTTAGAAGTTATGAAAAAATTTTACGTTTAGAAGTTATGAAAACCTTTTACGTTTAGAAGTTATGAAAACCTTTTACGTTTAGAAGTTATGAAAACCTTTTACGTTTAGAAGTTATGAAAACCTTTTACGTTTAGAAGTTATGAAAACCTTTTACGTTTAGAAGTTATGAAAAAATTTTACGTTTAGAAGTTATGAAAACCTTTTACGTTTAGAAGTTATGAAAACCTTTTACGTTTAGAAGTTATGAAAACCTTTTACGTTTAGAAGTTATGAAAAAATTTTACGTTTAGAAGTTATGAAAACCTTTTACGTTTAGAAGTTATGAAAACCTTTTACGTTTAGAAGTTATGAAAACCTTTTACGTTTAGAAGTTATGAAAAAATTTTACGTTTAGAAGTTATGAAAACCTTTTACGTTTAGAAGTTATGAAAACCTTTTACGTTTAGAAGTTATGAAAACCTTTTACGTTTAGAAGTTATGAAAAAATTTTACGTTTAGAAGTTATGAAAACCTTTTACGTTTAGAAGTTATGAAAACCTTTTACGTTTAGAAGTTATGAAAACCTTTTACGTTTAGAAGTTATGAAAAAATTTTACGTTTAGAAGTTATGAAAACCTTTTACGTTTAGAAGTTATAAAAACCTTTTACGTTTAGAAGTTATAAAAACCTTTTACGTTTAGAAGTTATGAAAAAATTTTACGTTTAGAAGTTATGAAAACCTTTCACGTTTAGAAGTTATGAAAACCTTTTACGTTTAGAAGTTATGAAAACCTTTTACGTTTAGAAGTTATGAAAACTTTTGTTTCAAGGTCTTTATATCACACCAGTAGTTTTTCAATTTCTCTGAATTTTTCTTTTTTTTTTAATTTAGAATTTGAACGAAAACGTCTTCACAATTGAACAACGTATCTATCAATCTTGTTCTGTTCCTTCCTTCCTTCTATCTATCTATCTATCTATCTCAGACCAAAGTGTGATTAGAAATGATCACAACAAATGCACACCACACGAAACTCCAAAACACGAAATTCTTTTAAAAAAATACCTAGATAAGAGCAACAGTAAAAATAAATAAATTATATCTGTCTATATTTCTGAGATGAGGTATTACGTACATTATTTACATTTTTCGGACGATTGTGCTCATCTTTGTCGCCACGATTATCACAACATTTAGGCCGTTGTACGCTCCGGCCTTATTCACGTGGTTGGAATGTCGAACTTAAAAATAACAACAAAGTTGCCATATGAGCTCTGGTGAAAAAACAACAAAAAAAAAAAAAAAAACAAAAAAAAAAACATGCAACGATAACAGGAAAATTGCAATATGAGAACTGGTAAAAATGGTTGCTGAAGATATTAGGTTTATAATTCCCAGAAATTCAAACACAGATGTCATCAGGGACACATGGTACAGTGGGTAACGGCGTTGGTTAGGTCCAGTGACATTCCCAAAGACTGGAGGCAGTGGAGAACTTTCAGAAGGGAAATTAAAAGGAGATAACTGACATCCATTAAAAACATGGCTGGTGGAACTGGAACGGTCTACCCCTGTATGCGAAATAAAGGGTTAAGTTCGACATTCCAACCACCTGAAGAAGGTCGGAGCGTACAACGGCCGAAACGTTGTGACAAACATGGTAACAAAGATGAGCACAATGTTCCGAAAAATGTAGATAAATAATAATTTTTTAAAAAATCGAAATATTCGATGCCTTAACTATAAAATAAAGTAAGAATTGAAACAACAACAATAACAACAACAACAACCTCAAAACAACCCAGAACTTCTTTAAATATGGACAGGAAGTTTAAAATGTATTCAACAATTATAACCCTACTCCTCTCAAATTGTCACGTGACCTTAATCAGTACCATGCCAACAAATACCATTCTCGTTTGAATCGCGACCATCAAACGATATCAACTGATGTTTCAGTGGTTCTCGCCAATTTCTTTTAAAACAAACACGAAAAGAAACCAGTTCCCATTATTCTTTATATGGTTGGAGACTAAAAAAAGGAATCTTATCTAAATACCACAACCAAACAGCGCTGTTTTTGAAAATGACTGGAGACACATCCGAAAGCGAATCCTTGAATATTTGGGACGATTTCTACATTTATACGACCTGCAATCATGTTCCTTTCATTGTAAACAAGAAAACTTTTTTAAAAGTCCTACTTGTTTCCATATCTGTTCTTTTTAAACAAACATGCGTCTATAGCGAGCTCTTTTATCTATGTGCGTTTGTGTGCACGTGCGCAAATGTTTAGAATATGAATGTGGTTATATGTTTGTATGTATGTGTGTGTGTATGTAGTTCGTGTTTTAGTCTCTTTTATGGCATATCGAACTTCGTAGGTTATTTATTGTCAAAGCCATCACTGTTGAAGAACAGCAGTAATACTATTTAACTCATAGATGGAAGGATAAGAGGGTTTATACCTTTCCTAAGAGTATTGGTCTGAAAGTGAATGTAATACCCCAACTCACTTCCAGGCTGCAGTCCAGCTATTACGCCACGGAAACTCCCCTCTCCCGTGTGTGTATGTATGTGTGTGTGTGTGTGTGTGTGTGTTAAAATTCGCTAAAGTGTTTAGATATCTGAGCGCGCCCCATTTCTATCCATATGTTGAGAATTTTCGTGAATTTTTTCTCGATTTACCGAACTTTTCCGCTTGACTCACTGTTTTTTAGAACTTATTTTTAGAGTTCAGATGGCATTCATTTCAAAGTGAGATTTAAAACCTGAGGGATATGAAGTTTGTAAATCCTCCCCGCGTCATCCATCCAGCTTTACCTCGTAGCCACCCAGCACCTTCAGTCTCATCCAGTAATTATTCTATTCACATCCACCCACCCATTGCTTTTACTTCACACACACAGTTCGTGAGGGTGGTTCAAAGAGCGTCCACTCGTATTGAACAAGAAAACGTAGGATGAGGATGAGGATGAGGAGAGTTAGGAAAAAAGAATGAAAACTTAGAGAGATAAAATAATAAGAAAGAAAATTGAAGAGAGAAGAGTTTGGAGGAACTTACTTGAAGCGATACAATTGCGGGTAAATTATTAGAATTAAACATGAATACTTGATACTATATAATTATATACAAAAATGGTCTCTATTATTAAATAGAACAAGTTACTTGAAACCATATAATTGCTGATAAATTATTAGAATTAAGAACATTTTAAACATGTGTACAATTATTTCTATTAGAATAGTTACTTGAAGCTATTGTCATTTGTAAATGATTATTTACTTGATGACACATGACTTCGCTTGCAAAAAACAAAACAAACCCTACCCACCAAAAAAAAAAAAAAAGAAGGAAAAAATCAAAAACAAAGACTTAAGCATTGAATAACTCAGCAAATGTTGGCATGCTGTAAAACCAACCAACCAACCAACCAACCAACCAAACAACCAACCAACCAAATAATCAACCAACCAACTTTGCGTTCATAGCGCAATGACGATAGCCAGTAAGATTACAGGGATTATTTTACTCCATGTTAAAAATACTGGAGTGACTTGCCCTTGGCTACAGAAGCTATAGAGGTTATCTGTTCTTTCTGATTGCTTCAGCAGCTGAGCGCGATATATGAATTTAAGAGCATTTCTCTTCATTTAATCTCGAAGTGAGTAAAAGCATTTTTTTTCTCCCGCAGGTATAAATTTTATTTTATCCTTTTTTCGAAGGTAATTCAATTCTTGGGAAGTAAATGACTTTTACATTATGACTAAGCAAATTACTTATCCTCTCTATGATTGACAGAGATTTGTTTATGGCTTCGTTTCTTTGTTTAATGCCATATCAACTCTCGGGGCCTTGTGTTTATGATAACTTACTGTAAATCCAGTACAACCTTTTATCCTTTTTATATAAAGTCCTATGAGTTGTAAATATGTTTCATTTTTTACTATCCTGCGTTTCGCTCTCCCAAAGAGAGGCTGAAAATATGCAGAAGGGTAAGACCGCCCCCCCCACCAAAAACGGAGTGTCCTGAGTATTTCACCAAAAACCGACTGATGGTGAGGCTCGAATTCTAAAGACCTGGGGAATGTGGAGTACTTCTTCATTGGCATCATTTTCAAGTCCACTCTGTCTTGGGGAGGTAGTACCTGTTAATGTCCCTGTGCCAAATAGATATTTAAGAATTATTCGTATTACGTATGCAAAAAAAAAAAAAAAAATGAAAGACAAAGACAAATGAGAATAAAAACAACAAATACATACAAAAAAAGTAAATATGAACGTACAATGAATGCAGTTCCCAAACTTCGAGGCAAAAATTAACTCTAGACGGGTTGACGTGCCGTTAAAATCAATCAATCAACCCTGAAATTATTATTTCCTTTATATTCTTTCCTTAATGACTGTTTTACAGCTAAAAAGAAGACACTTTTTCATTTTATTTTACTTAGATTACTAAAAGAATGCTGATTATATTTTAGTTGTAACCTTTACAATAGAGGTGTGTCTTGTGTAACGATTATCGTATGAAATAAACTCGGTAATCTAAATTCCAATCTTGAACATAGTTATTTGCATTTCACTGCGTGCGAATAACTTTGAGTAAGTCATGAATCCATCACGTCTCTATTCCAAGTTATGGTATACTGTACTCTTTGATAACGGCAATTAGTCTAGGAAAAAAAGATCCTGATTTCAAGTCTCCTATCAGCGTAGCAGGATATATTGCCGCCGAAGTGTAGTAAAACCAGAAGCTGCGGTCTCTAAGGTTGCCTGACGGTGTCTTTAACCTCGTTTTGGAAATTTCTGTGGTGGCACTAATACCAAATGGTTATAGAACTTTACACTTAGATCACATCGGCATCATAAAAGGAGGAGACCTGCAGTATGGGCAACGGCCAGTTTTCCATGCAACCATAGTCTCTCGAAACTGACATATATATCTTAATTCATAATTCTATTTCAGTTTAATTAATTTTGGTTGTAAAATCGCATTTTCTTTTTAAAAGATCCAATAAAAAAGAAGATAAAACAAAAATAAAACGAAAAACAAAAATCAGTTTGAAGATCACGGAAAATACACAAACTCTTTCAGCATAATATCATTTTGGAAATTCTTTATCAAAGGATTGATTGATTGATTTTGACGGCATGTAAACCCGTCAAGGGTTATCTTATACCTAAAGTTTAGTAAATCGTATTGATTGTACGCTCTTATTTACATTTTTGTCGTCGTTTCTAAGATATTTTTATACACGAATAATCTTTAAGAGATCTATTTAAACCATAGATCGGATCCTAACAGGTACGACTACTTTTAGTCAGAGTGGACCTGGGAGTATTGGCAGTAAAAAGGTATTGCACATTCCTCATGTTTCCAGAAATGTAGCTTCACCATCAGATGCAGTTTAGTGTTATCTCTAGGATATCCCTTTTTTCGGGGAGAGGGTCAGTCAACACATTCTTAGCACCGTCGACAGGATGGTCTACCAAAGGAGGTGGGAATTCTAATGTACAAGATCCAAAAGTCTACCATCTAGTGTAAAAAAAGCAAGCCGTACGTGAGTATATTCAGAAGCCCGTAAACCAAAGACTTAAAAAAAAGTCTGTATATTAATACAAAGGTAACTATCAACGTATCTTCGTTTCCCGGATTTGATGTACATCAAGCTAAATGGAGAAGGGATAGAATAAGCAAAGTAAACCCCGCCATCCAGCAACACATGACATTGCTAAAAGGTATTCCAGAAAATGAGTTTCAAGAAAGTTTCCAGCCATGGCACCGTCGTCTCACGAAGTGCATAGCTTCTCAATGGAAGATGCATTTTGAAGGTGATAGCAGACAATGGTGACCAGGTAGGCAAACTTTACTTTCACATGGTGTTTTGTGAATTATTCTCCCTCCAACTATAGGCAAATAGTAGGGCAGACTGATTTCTTCAGCCTTGGTGAAGGAAAAATCTAGGAGAAGGAAAAATCTGAATTCAAACCTGTTAAACTCCGCTTAAAGAATTGACCTTGTGTCATATCCAGCCTGAGCGGAGTGGTTGGTAAATATGGATAATTCAATATTGTATAATATATGTATGCATAATATATAATCATCATCATCATGTCGTGTGGCTTGCACGGATATCCCTGACCCTCTCTCTCCACGTCTCCCTATCATTCATCGCCTCCGGCAGGTCTTCAGGGTTACATCCCGTATCATCACATAGCTGCTGTATGTATGTTCGAGCTGGTCGTCCTGCTTTTGATTGGCCATATGCGGGGGTCCACAGGAGTACATCACTTACGATCTCGTCCTTGCTTCTCCAGCAGTGTCCAGCATGTCTGGTTCGTCTAACTTGGATAGTTTTCGTGATAGGTGGTAGGTGACCGTACAGTTGGCGCCTTGTGGGGTGTTGCTGCCAGGACTTGTTTAATATAGCTCGCAACATTCTTGTATAATTGCCGTCTAGCTTCTTCTCCAACCGTTTAGTCAGCGTCCAAGTAGTGCATCCATACAGCAGCACCGACACGACCGCAGCCTGGAATAAACTGCGTTTCATTTTATCGGTCTGGTTTGATTTCCAAATGATCGAAAACCTATCGATGATAAATATTGTATATTTATGCATCTGATTCTCAATTGCATCGAACCAGAAATTGTGAAATTCTTTGAAAGAATCAAAATAGTTTTCGGAGGAACCGATCCAGAACATCACAGATTTTGATAATCCGTCGAATTTTGAAGGAGTTTGTGCCAAAAACCTCGAGGCAACACCCTTGTTCGTAGATTTCTCCCATTCATTTAATTCCATATACAGAGGGAAGATGGAACAAATACTTCTAGCGTATGATCTCCCCAAAGAAACTGTAACAGCCATAATAATGCTCTGTAGTAACTCAAAAGTCAAGGTTTGCTCACCAGATTGAGACACAGACTACTTTGACATTGTTTCTGGTGTTCTGCAAGGGGATACATTAGCCCCATATCTGTTCTTAATTTGCCTAGACTATGTACTTCGAACATGGATAGATCTAATGAAAGAAAATAGCTTTACACTAAAAAAGGCAAGAAGCAGACTAACCCACAGAAATTATTATAATAAATCACACAATAAGTCTCGGGCCTGACATATAGATGGCGTTATTAATAAAAATCCATATGATTTTTATAAAGTGCTAACCTTCAAACGGCACGTGTCAAAATTTGAGCCCAATCGGGTTATTAGTTTACAAAATACAGTTATTTAAGTGAGAGTGTTCGCCAAAGGTCCGGGAGACTGGGGTTCAGTCCCAAGTCGAGTCATACCAAAAACTCAAACAATGGTACTTGATGCCGCCTTGTTTAGCACTCAGCATTATAAGGTGAGGATCGAGGGTAAAGTGGAGCAATCTAGGGAATGGAGTTGCGCCCTCCCCTACACCTCGATGTAGTAGCCATTGAAAAGGGAGCCTTCGGGTCACCCTCGACTAAGGTCACCAACTTACTGTTTACCGGCCTATTATCTAATGAGTAGAGTGTTCGCCAATGGTCCTGGAGACTGGGGTTCAATCCCAGGTTGAGTAATACCAAAGACTTAAAATGGTACTTGATGCCGCCTTGCTAAGCACTCAGCACTATAAGGTGAGGATTGAGGGTAAAGTGGAGCAATCTAGAGAATGCAGTAGCGCCCTCCCCTACACCTTGGTGAAGTAGCTATTGAAGAGGGAGCCTCTGGGTCATCCTCGGCTAAGGTCGCCAACTTTACTTACTGATGCAAATTTTCAAAACAATGGAGAAATCTGAATTTTGTGTGTTGATAAAGCATTGCTTTCTGATGGGGAAAATACTGTTCAAGCAAAGCAATGGCTTGATACGTGTTATTCGGACTCTGCTCCGTTGGAAACAACGGTAAAGAGGTGGTGTGCGGACTTTTAAACGAGGTCATACAGACATAAATAATGCTGAATGCTCAGGTCGCCTAAATTCGGCAGTTGTCCTGGAAAACACCAAAGAACTCCACAAACTCATTTTGGCCGATCGTAAATTGAAGTTGGGTGGGATGGCAGAGGAGTTGAAGATATCAGAAGGCAGTGTATTCACCATTTTGCATGAATATTTGTTAAGGAGAAAGCTGTCAGGATGTAACACAAGGTCAATTTTTAAGCGGGGTAACGAAAGTTTGAATTCAGACTTTTCTTTCAACGAGAATGATATGCTGACTATGGCCACAGAAACCAGTCTGCCCTACTATTTACCCATAGCTAGGTGGGGAGAATAGTTTCCAAGAGTATATATATATATATATATGTGTGTGTGTGTGTGTGTTAAATTCAAACAGCCTCGTCAGTGATTTGAACTGAGATCGCCCAGTCCATTTTCAGTGACAATAACTGCTATGCTATGATAAAACCTTGCGTTGTAAGAGAAAGGCAAATTATATCTTTCTGAGTAGCTTGTCATAAATACGTATAAGTTTTACCCACATATATCTGACACTGACCTGGTATTTTTGTCAGACAAGCAACCTTTTATTTAGGAAAATCAATGGAGAAAGGGAAGATATGCAGACACTTGCCTCGTATTGTTTTCTTTTCATCTGGAAGGAAGCAAGACGATGCCGTATTTTCCGAAGAGCAGCTCTAAAGCCGGCTCAGTTTGATCGGTTTTGTTTTCTACCATAACTCCCATTATGTGCAGCTTCGAACTGACATAGTCCAGCGCTGCATGACACCCTACATCAATGCAACTTGTTAACAAGGAAAGATAAAAGAAGTGGCTGCAGCTGCCGCGGCAGACTATGATAAAAAAAAACTAGAAAAACGACAGAATTTCTCCATGGAATTAAGAAAACATGAAGGTTAGGGTCACGGCGATAATGCACAGCCCACCTGGAACCGCATCCAGAACATTTGAATCAAAAAATGATGAGAAATCTGAAAAAGTCTTGTAACGATCCATACCATGATTGTACTGGGGTCTGTAAGAATACAGGGGAAGGTACTGAGTGTTTTAAGAGACTAGCTGTCACAATGTCCCATAATATTATCCAGACATCTGGTGGGAACAGGAAATTTACTATCACTTCATCCGTTGTGAAGGTTTTAGTTACTACTACTGTGAAAACTCAAGTGTTACCAGTGTCCTAAGCATGATATTAAATTGCATCCATTTGTGAGACTCTATTTTTGAGCTTTGGGAAGAATAAAATATCACTTCATGGCGATTACTCGCAGGCTAACTCTAACCAGGTGTGGTCGTACATTTTAAGGTTCCATGTATGAGTCAAATAGATATATTAGAAAATTATTCGTATTAGATTGGAATACTTGATCCTTTATATGTAGGCAAAAGAAATTATTATTGTAAAAAAAAGTGCAATTTTGAATAACCCATTATGAGTTGACATGCCGTTAAACAAATAAAATAAACCAACATCAAGAAGTACAAGGGGTTGCAGGAAAGGTTTTGACATCACCAAGAAGAGAATTACCTTTTTTCCTTCTTACATTTCTAATAATGACAATAGTAATAATAATAATCTTGCTAGGGAATTGAAAAAACTGTAGAGGATGAAAGGGACGATTATTCTAAGTGTATTTGGTGCTCTTGGTACAATCACCAAGGATTTGAGGACTTGGAAATAAGAGGACTAGTGGAGACCATCCAGACTACTGCATTATTATTGAGATAGGCCAGAATACTGAGAAGAGTCCTGGACACTTGAGGAGACTTGCTGTCGCTCAAACTCCAGTGAAAGACCATCAGTTAACGCTGATCTGAAAAAAAAAAACGCCCAGGGAGTAACATAATAATAATAATAATAATAATGAAGTAAGTAAAGTTGTCTCCCTTTAGTCGAGGGCGACCAGAAGGCTCCCTTTTCAATAGCTACTACACCGAGGTGTATGGCAGGGCGCTACTCCTTTCCCTTGATTGCTCTGTTTTACCCTTGATACGTACCTTATATTGCTGAGTGTTAAGCAAGGAGGTATTAAGTACCATTTTTAGAGTCTTTGGTATGACGCGACCTGGGGTTGAGCCCAGATCTTCCGGACCATTGGCGAACACTCTACCCACTAAGACAATGAACCGGTTAAAATAATAATAATAATAATGATAATAATAATAATAATGATATGGGGTTTGCACTGCACTCACTTTGATAGTGATCCGATTTCGACACGTTTCATATTTTTGAGAGCCACTTGTGACTCTCAGTGTTTCCTACGACACATTTGAGGATGATATGTGGCCCTCAAACAGCATTAGAAATTAAGGATAAAATCTTGTGAAAACATGAGAGTAAACACTTAAGAGTAAAAGGGTTAAATCATTGACGAAATGAAATGACACCATTCCTTCTATATTTGCAAGGTATTAGTTAAAGAATCGAGACGAGAAAAATGAAAATCAACAGTTATTACTGAAGGAGATTCTAAAATTACGCTGTCGTCAGTTTGGAGAGAAATAAGACGTGAAAACGAATTTTTATTTATTTTCGATTCTGTCAGATATTTTATCCATGTATTTATATTATCAGTTTGTATACATTGGATGCAATTGATTGTCTGAACGAAATTTTGCTGATGTTTTTCTTTCAAATAAAAAGTCGGCCGTTCTCATTTTTCTCCCGACTTCTATCGTCTGTTTAATAAAGAATGCATTTAATTGCATCTTCATTGATTTTCTTTTATTCAACGATAAAAAGCGTACACAATGCAATTATATCTGTAAGATTCGAATTAATTTTGTTTTAATTTTAATTTTAATTTTGTTTTATTTTAATTCTGAACATATTCGTAAAAAAAAAATCTTTTCTGCTGGCTTTTCTATTTTCCCCCTTTTTTTAAAAATAAAAAATATATTTTTTTATTCAATGGATCACTTTCTGAAAAATCGACAATGATTGCTGATGAATTATAAAGTAATTTAGAGAGGAGAAAAATAGCTTAACAGAGAAAGCCAAGTATGTATGCAAACGTGTTAAAAAGATATGGACAAGATAAAAAAAAAATAAAGCGAATTCTTCGATATGATCATGTTAGAGTTGTCTTCAAAAAGTACCGAGACTTCAGCTATATTTACGAAGAGAAATGAACAATAAACGAAACGATAATTTTCTTCAAAATAGTTTTCTTCTCATTCAACTCATTCCAGTGACTTTCTCATCAGTAGAAGCACCTCTGAAATTCCTCTGTTGATATTGTAAAGTTTCAACGTCATATATCTTTAAAGAAATTCACAGCCTTAAATTTTGGCCTTGAGATGAATTTTCAGTTTAAGAAACAAGAAATAGTAATCCAAAATTTGGTGCGATAAGTATGGAGAATGGCACACTTGCACAATTTTGTTTTTTGACAAAAACTGATTTTCAAAAAGTACTGAGACTTTACATTGATTCGTCTTGACATTATCGCTTTATGTAAGTTGCTAGGCTGTGTACACTTCTTCATTGAAATTTTAACATATCCCTCTCCCCAACCAACCATCCAAACAAACAAACCTTAAAGCGTTTAAATCACACCTCGGAAGTGGGAGGTGGTTTTAGAAACTAATGAAAATAATGTTTTTATTTTTCAGGTTGGCAACCGTATCTGAAAATCAATGTTCATTTTGAACATTGGTGGAAGA
>CAUZXS010001863.1:2500-5000 GCA_963585895.1 Sepioteuthis lessoniana
ACAACAAAATAAATAATGTCTGCAATATCTGAACATGGAGTGACCTTCAAACGACACACACAGACATATGCACACTTATGCACTCATATCTTCACTCAGCCACTTACCAACACATATATTCACACACACACGCAAATACATGCACATGGTTCTCAATAGCAGAACAAAAAAAAAAAAAGAAAAGAAAAAAGAAATGATTCTCATGATGGACAAAGGAAAATAAGAAAAGAAACCCCCAACCGCTAAAAAAAAAGCAACAAACAACAGTGTGAGCAGCCTAATAGAAATAATGACATTGGTAGGATGATGGCATTTATAATGCTGACATAGGTTACTTATTCCTTTGTGTTGCAAAAATTGATACAGAAAAAGAAAATATCGGTGGGCGAGTAATTCAAAACATCGACCTAAGCTTTACTTGAGGCAAAAATGAAGCATCTTTTTTTTGCATACTTCGATATCTATCTATCTATCTATCTATCTATCTATCTCAGTGTGTCAATCTATCTATCTATCTATCTGACAATATAAGCACATCTTTATGCAAACAATTTACATATATACTTACTGATACGTGTATATACCAATAGATAGTTTTATACAGATTATATATATATATATATATATATATATATATATATATATATATATGCCCATAGATATATGTAGAAAGATATATATATATATATATATCTTTCTACATATATATATGGGCAGATATATATATATATATATATATATATATATATATATATATATACATATGCATATATATATATATAACCAACTTATTGGTATAATGGTTAGAGTGTTTGCCGATGGTTCGGGATACCGGAATTTAATCCCACGTCGAATCATACCAAAGACTAAAAAAAATGGAGCTTGATTACTGTTTGCTTAACACTCATCATTATAAGGTACGCATCAAGGGTAAATTGTAGCAACCTAGGGAAATGAAAAGTGCTTTTCTCTACATCTCGGTGTAGTAGCTATTTAAAAGGGAGCATTCGGGTAACCCTCGACTACGGTCCCCAACTTTACTCTCTTATATATACCGATATATACAAAGGAATATAAATATACACTGACACACATACAAATATACTTATATATTACAGCTGCATCAATTCTTATCTATGACATAATAGCGCATATATATATATATATATATATACTTAACCTATTTAGATTAATCTTCTACTGTGACACACACACACACACACACACACACACACACACACACACACACACACACACATAAACTTGTATATATATATCTGTACCAACCATACAATAATTAATTTAGCACAATGATACAATATTGTTGAGTGAGTATCGAACTTATTAGATAAAAGCTAACTTGGGTAGAGGTTATCCCAAAAAGCAAGTGACTCCCCCATGTGTACATGTATACACTTTAATATGGTGTGATTGTGTGGCTGGGTTTTTTAATCCCAAAATTATTCGAAGTTAAAATATTTAATGACAACATAATCTTACCACACACACACACACACACACACACATATATATATATATATATATATGTGTGTGTGTGTGTGTGTGTGTGTGTGTGTGTAGATAGATAAATCGATAGATAGATATATATAGTAAGATTATGTGGTCATTATAAATATATATATATATATATATATATATATATATATATATATACATATATATATATATATATATATATATATATATATAAAGTTATCATGTCTAGATAATGATTTGCTGCATATATATATATATATGTATATATATATATATATATATATATATATATATGCAGCAAATCATTATCTAGACATGATAACTTTATATATATATATATATAAAGTTATCATGTCTAGATAATGATTTGCTGCATATATATATATATATATATATATATATATATATATATATATATACCAGCGTGTGGATGTAGATTTGTGTTAATGTGTACACACACACACACATATATATATATATATATATGTGTGTGTGTGTGTGTGTGTGTCTATCTGTCTGTCTGTCAGATCATAAACATACACTTATGTATACACTGGCATATATATATATATATATATATATATATATATATATATATATCAGATTTATAAATGTATAGTTTGAAGATAATATTCTTTTAATTAGTCAGATCTCGTTTGCTTTTCCTTAGTGGAATTATTTTAATTGTTACTTTTTAACATTTTTAATAATTCCACTTGATATCATTCATTCGTTTGCACACATTTATTTGATTCCAAGTATTGCAATATTATTCTTTTTCAGTTTAACATATCTTATATGTTTGCACATAGTTAAATAGTTTTAAATGTTTAATTTATAATAAAATAGTTCTTTTTGTCCCATAGCAAGGACCCTAACAGGTACTGTCAATTGGAGTCCAAGCGGACCAGGAGTAATGGCAGTGAAGGTGTACTCGACATTCCCTAAAGCTCCGAGACAAAAACCTCTCGGGGGGTGTCCTCGTGGTGTAATGGTTCAAGCG
>CAUZXS010001863.1:20000-25000 GCA_963585895.1 Sepioteuthis lessoniana
ATTAATTAAAATATCCCCTTCTTACCCTTGCTTCATACGAATAAGTTTTATATGTCTTCGACAGCTTATAAGACTCAGACTCTCTCTCTCACTCTTAATCCTCCCCCCTCTCTCTCTCTCATTCTTTTTCTCTCTCTCTCCGTATATATATATATATATATATATATGTACAATACCTCTTCGTGCAAAACTCTCTCTCTCTCTCTCTATATATATATATATATATATGTGCACACATTTATTGCGTGCGTGTGTGCACCTGCGTGCGTATGTGTGTGTGTGTGTTAATACATAGCACATCGTTAATATGATTTTTTGAGTACATGATTGTGGTCATAATGTTGTCCCAGACAACCAGATCGTGAAAAGCTGTCGCCTTCAATATAAGCATCCAAAGGAAGTCCTATTTTTATCCTTCCTTTGAAACATCTACGACTGGCGTTGGATTTTACACAAAATTGACGTACTCTTAAAGAAATGCTTGAGAAACACTCTCACATGTTTTTTTTGTTTTTGTTTTTTACTTTGTTAGAGCTAGTTTGACTCAGGGTCATAGCAACGAGGCATTCAGAGAAAAATCGATCTCCGTACACTAGTGAAAAGGTCCAGAAGACGCGTTTGATATAACTTCTTTCTTCGGTCGGCACGTTACATCTATGATTTGTATCTTATTTTTAACCGTGATCTTTATGACTAAATGAAAATAGGGATTTATTTCTTAGGATGCGAGGCTAAACTATAATTATCTCTTGATATAACTGAAGATAGTTCAGATAGTAAGCAAAACTATTTTCAGTTGATATTCTTGATATATACTAAGCTTGAATTGCACCGGCACAAATGGGCAAGTGGTGTGTTTGAATAAGACCATCGGAAGATTATGTTGCAACAATTTTACCAGAAAGAATGAATGGACTTGAAATAATAGCATTCTAAGTCGAAATTTTGTTATGAGAGTAAATACCAAACCCCTAAACTTGTTAGAATAATGCAAGCATTTATTTAATAAGTCGTCATTAGTTTTGCTGACTCGGAGGACATACAGTGAGTATCGACGTCACTACACCAGTAAACTGTTTTCCAAGAGGAGCATACAGCTGATCCCACAATGGTAGGCGCTACATACATATATATTGGGATAGTGTCATGTGCATCTTGCCCCCAAAGTTTGTTCATTCCGAGCGCTTTCAACTAGTCTATGATTCAAGAAATTATATGTTCTAAGAAATTATATATAAAAGATTCCTTTTGAAAATAGAAGTCCATGCTGATGCTTCTGTTTTAAAATGGCTGAAGGATTCTTGTCTGCAATTCAATGTGACCTTCGAAAGTTAGAGAACTTAAGATGATAAAAAAAGTGATATTCATCACGATTATAGACTTGAAAAAATTATCCGGTTAGAAACTGGACTGGAAATTGTTTTATTTTAGAAATTGCGCTCTCTCTCTCTCTCTCTCTCTCTCTCTCTCTCTCTCTCTCTCTCTCTCTTTCTCTCTCTCTTTATATATATATATATATATAAGTGATTATTTCATTAGCAGAAAAAAATGAAGTGGCATATTTTAAAAGTTATGGCATAAAAAATGAAATCAGAAGATCTCGTCACTGGCAAACCACAATATTTAATGGAACAGAGAGTTAGTGAAAAAATTCTTGATCAAACCAGCCCTCAATAACAGCACACGGAGTTGGAACGAACAGTCGATATCAATCGTTATCTACCTATCTATCTATCTATCTATCTGTTTAATATTTGGTCAAAAGTAAATATTGTTACATTTGTAAAACAAAAAATACATAGGGTAGACCAACTATTTTCCTTTTCTTTCTTCAAACTCTTAGCCATATCGTGTTTACGTGCTTTATATATATACATATATATATATATATATATATATATATGTGTGTGTGTGTGTGTGTGTGTGTGTGTGTGTGTGTGTGTGTGTGTGCGTATACTTGACATTTACAAACTCGACTTTCTAGTCTAATAATATCCTGACTACGTAATTTAACGGCACCAGCTGCTGAGGCTCTAGTTCTGAAACTCTGAGAAGTTTGAAATTACCCTTCGTTGCCATTACTC
Source organism: Sepioteuthis lessoniana (assembly GCA_963585895.1). NCBI lineage: Eukaryota > Metazoa > Mollusca > Cephalopoda > Myopsida > Loliginidae > Sepioteuthis > Sepioteuthis lessoniana. Next base: position 22,085 of record CAUZXS010001863.1, read on the forward strand.
CCAGATCCACTTTAACTCGGAGTGATTATAATTGTTAAAATCGAATCAATGAATTAAATTGAATTGTGTAAAAATTATTAGAATTGGATAGCAATACTCTAAACCAAAGGTGGGCAAAATTCGGCTTGCAGGGCCCCTGCAGCCCTCTAACACTCTATTCGACCCGCTGGAGCTTCTAAAAACATTTGAAAAAACACTTGCACTTGAATCAAGACAATTTTTTTTATTTTAAAAGATGCAGCCGTTTGATAATTCAAAACCCTGTGATGTAGTCCTCCCAGCAAAAAGTTTGCCAACCAATCTTTTAAGCCATATAACTGTGCAAACAAATTATTATTATTATTGCTCATTAGAGTTTTTCACATCAGCGTAAGCCGAAAGTCTTTCACTGGAGATTGATTGACAGCATGTCACCTCAAGTCTTTTGGACTCTTCTCAGTATTCTGGCCGTTTTCAATAATGTTTATTATTATTACTATCATCATTATTATTATCCTCCTTGCAAGTTTTTCTCGCTAGTATTAGCTGTTGGTCTTTCACTGGAGTCTGAGTGGCAGCAAATATCCTCAAGTCTCCAGGACTCTTCTCAGTATTCTAGCCGATCTTGACAATGCTGTAGTTTGGATCGTCTCGGCTCGTATACCGATTTCCAACTCTTCCAGTCTCTTTGCCAACACTTTGGGGATCGTTCCAGGTGCACCAATTACAATTGGTATCACCGTCATCTTCATGTTCCTTAGTTTTCTTTATTCTCCGGCAAGGTCTGAGTACTTGTCTCTCTTTTCGCTTTCTTTGATTTTCACTCTGTGGTCTGCCTGGACAGCAAAGTTCACAATTCGGCAATTTCTTTTTTTTTTTGTCAATTATTATTATTGTTATTATTTTACTCTTTGCTAGCTTTTCTCACCAACTCTAACTGGTGATTTTTGACTGGAGTCTAAGTGACAGCAAGTCACCTTAGATCTCCAGTATTCTTCCAAGTACCTAAACAGATTTTTGTCGTGCTATGGTCTTGATTCTTTCTCTGATCACCAGTTCTCACAGACACTTTTCCAACTTTTGGGGGTTGTTCCTAGGCCTCTGACTATCACTGTCAAATTCATGTTCCTCAACTCTATTAACCCAGATATTTATAAAGTTTTTCTCTTTTAACTCAGTGATCAACAGAATGTCAAAATTACATGGTGAAAAGTTCTTTATTTCTTATTAATTAAGCGTTTCTGGTTTGTGCATATTATTATTATTATTATTGTTATCCTTCACGAATTTTTCACACCAGTGTTAGCTGATGGTTTCTCGCTGGAATTTGAGTGACAATAAGTCTCTTCAAATCTCCCGGACTCTTCTCAGTATTCTGGCCGATCTTGATAATGTTGAAGTTTAGTATTTCCAAGTCCTCCAGTCTTTGTATCAATCCTTTGGTGACTCTACTGAGAGTACCAATTACAATTGGTATCCCCGTCAATTTCATGTCCCACAGTTTTTTCAATTCCCAAGCAAGGTCCAGGTACTTATCTTTCTTTCACTTTCTTTCAGTTTTACTCAGTGGTCAGCCGGGACGGCAAAGTCCACAATTTGGAAGTTCTCTTTTTTTTCTTTCTTTTTTGTTGATTATTACTAGGTCTGGTCGTCTGGCCGAGATTAGGGAGATCTTTTTCTGTCTTAAAATCCTAGAGGAGTTTGTGCGTCTCATTCTCCAAGACGCTATTAACGTTTGATTGGAATACTTGAAACCATCTAACTCTCTACATATTGTTCGTATAAAAAGGAGTGGAAATTATAATTATTTTACTAGGATACTACTCTTAGTTAAATTATTTTAAACCATATAATGGAGAATGAATTTATTTTTATTACGAAAACTTGCCTTCAAATCTGTTCAAACGAATGTTACTCGACAAAAATTCCATTAATAAAAACAATGGAACATTTAAAATATAGTTATGAAGCCAAAATTCTTTTCTAAGGATTATTACCATCATCCGTAACTTAATAAGGATGACTTGAAACCACATTATTACTTGCAAATTACTGTAGGTAGATAGGAATATTTGGTTGGTTGGTTGGGTTTTATGGCATATCAACCTTTGTTGGTTATTTAACGCCAAATCCATTTTTATGTTGATAATCAGTTCTATTTCAAACATTTCAGTTTAGCATGAGTACACAGTTTAATTGTCAAAAAACATTTCTATTTGAAACTATTCAGTTTATTCAAACAGTTCTAATTCGGCTAATTCAGTTTAGCGTAAGTACAGATTTTGTTTACTCTGTAAAATGTCAAAACAGTTCTATTTTAAACAAATCAGTTTAGCATAAATTCGCAGTTTCGATGCAAAAATCAGTAGGGTGAAGGAATCATGGTTTGGTTCTATTTAACCCTTAGATAGGACCCTTATCAGGTGTTACCACTCCGGGCCAGAGTGGACCTGGGATCGATGGCAATGAAGGGGTACTCCACATTCCCCAAAGCTTTAGCATTACCGTAACCTCACTATCAGATTGTTTAGTGTCATATCCAAGACACTCGTTGTGGGAGGGTCTTACCCCTCTGCAGAGGTGCAGTCGGTTTATTCTTCAGCCCCAGCCGACTGGATAAGGAATATCTGGAACTGAATAACTATGCAAATAGATAATATAGACAATTATGAAAGAGTAAGTTTAAAATGCTTTAAAATATGAAACACTAACACAAACACAAACAAATATATCAAATTTCGGCGTTAGATTAAACATAAGGTGTTGATATGCCGTTAAACAAATATATCACTACCAACCTATAGCCATGATTACAATCAAATATTCACAAATGAATCAAAATTTGGCTTTTAATAAAACCATTAGGAGTTATTTGCTGTTAAACTGATAATCTAGACTCAATTTATTTTAACTATGATCTGCATTGGTGTTCACGAA
>CAUZXS010001863.1:30000-50000 GCA_963585895.1 Sepioteuthis lessoniana
TTCCAGACATTAATGAAAAAATTGCATTTTACTGGTTGGTTGGTTGGTTGATTTTAACGTAATGTTCTTTTATATATAATACCGAAGTTAGTGTTTTTTAAGCCATGTTGCGATGTAAAAATTAATGATTATCATTAAAAAGGAATCAAGTGTCTCAAGTGTTTCTTTTTGATATTAATAATTCATGAACAATGACATAGTTTCATGTCACTTTTCCTATTTGATGATAATAACTTGTTTGCTTCCAGGTTTCAAATGTTCCAATCAAATAATAATAATTTGGAATGATATATCTCAAGTTACTATTTCTACTTAATAATAATAATAATAATAATAATAATAATAGAAATTCATATTGGCATACGAACAAATGGTATATGCACAACCCAGAATCCAACCTAGAGAACGAGACGCATAAACTTCTCTGAGATTTTGGGATACAAAAGGATCTCCTAACCTGGGCCAGACGACTAAATCTAATAATAGTCAACAAAAAGAAAAGAGAACTTGCCAAAATTTGCTGTCCTAGCTGACCACCGCGTATAATTGAAAGAAAGCGAAAAGAAAGATAAGTACCTAGACCTTGCTAGAGAACTGAAAAAAAATATGGAACATGAAAGTGATGGTGATACCAATTGAAATTGGTGCTTGGTACAGTCTGCAAGGGATTCATAAAAGGACTTGAAGAATTGGAAAAAAGAGCAGGAGTGGAGAACATCCAAACTACAGCATTATTAAGATTGACCAGAATACTGAGAAGAGTCATGGAGATTTGAGGAGACTAGCTGTTACTCAAACTCTAGTGAGAAAATATCGGCTAATGCTGGTAGGAAAAACTTGAAAAGGAGTCAATAATAATAACAATGATGATAATTAGAAGAAGAAGAAGAGAATTAGAAAACCTGTGGATTTGGTTTGGCTTAGTTTTATGGCACATCAGCCATTCAAGTTTATTAATGACAAATCCATTTTTATACGTAGCAGTTCTATTTCAAGCAATTCAGTTTATTATAAGTATAGTTTTTTGTTTACACACAGTTAAATGTCAAATCAGTTCTACTTAAAATAATTCTGTTTAGCATAAGCACACTGTTTAAATCTGTTTTACCCATAGATAGGACACTATCAGGTGCTACCACTCCGAGCAGAGTTGACATCGGAGCGATGGCAATGAAATGGCACTCTGCATTTCCCAAAGCTCAGATTGTTTAGTGGTGGGGTCGTACCCCTCTGCAGATAAGTAGTCGGTGTATTCTACGGCCCCATCCAATGGAACAAGAAAAAGCCGTGAAACATGAAGGTGGCGCTTACACCAATTATAGTTGGTGCACTGAGAACGCTCCACAAAGGTTTCAAAATACGACAGAAAGAATTGGAAATCAGAGGAGTTATCGAAACCATCCAGACTACAGTATTGTTGAGATCGGCCAGAATGCTAAAAAGAGTCCAGGAGACCTGAGGTGACTTGCTGTCTCTCAGACTCCAGTCAAAGACCGCCAGCTAACACTGCTCTGAATTGCCGTTCCAGCGAACCACAGTGAAAATAAAAGAAAATGAAAAGAAGACAAATACTTGCACCTAGCTAGAGAACCCTAAAGAAAACCGTAGAACATGAGGGTGACGGTGAAGCCAATGGTACTTTTGGAACAGTGGTCAGGGGATTGGAAGAAAGACTGGAGAAATTGGAAATCAGAGGGAGACTCGATACCATTCAGACTACTGCATTGTAAAAATCGACTAAAATACTATGAAGTGTCCTGGAGTGCTGAAGAAGACTTGATTTCACTCATACAATTGTGAAAGTCCATCAAATGAAGCTGATGTAAAAAAAAAAACTCTCCATGAGCGAAAGGATAATAATAATAAAAATAATTATGACTATAATAAAACGAACAAATGGTATATACACACAACCAAGAACCGGTCCAAGATAATGAAACCCACAAAGTTATCTGGGATTTTGAGATACAAACAGATCACCTAATTTCGGCCAGACGACCAGACATAGGGATAGACAAGAAAAAAAGAGAACCTACTGAATTGTGTACTTTGCCCGGCAGACCACAGAATAACATTAAAAGAAAGCGTAAAGAAAAATAAATACCAAGACACTGCAAGAGAACTATAAAAAAAACAATGGAGCATAAAGGTCACGGTGATGCCAATTGTAATTGCTGCCCACGGTACAAGCCCCAAAGAATTGGTAAAGCGACTGGAAAACTTAGAAATAAGAGTACAAGTGGAAACCATCCAAACTACTGCATTATTAAAATTGGCCAGAATACTGAGAAGAATCCTGGTGACTATAGAAAGCTTGCTGTCACTCAAATTCCAGTGAAAAATCATTGGCTACCACTGGTTGAAAAAAAAAACTCTTGAAGAGTAATATAACGATTATTTTTGTACATAAACAAACTGCTTCGAGTATTCCCATCTAATACGAAAGATTTTTAAAGAGATCACTTTTACCTACAGTTGGGTCCGAACAGGTACTTCCTCTCTGGGTAATAGTGGGCTTGGGAGTAATGTCGATAAAGAAGTGGCTCAACATTACTCGTTGTTCCAGACCTGAATGACAACTAGGACAATTTGATCGTGTGAAAAGAGGAACAATTGGATTCCTCACAAACAGAATTTGCCACTTCGTAAATCTTATATTAACGTTTTTTTGCAGATCCAATTTTCAAAGCTACGGTTTACGAAATATATATATATATATATATATATATATATATATATATATATTTGCAAAATCTTTTTTGACTATTACTGTGTTCTACAAGTTTGTGTTTTTGTGTCAGTCTATAAAGTTCTTATTAGATAATTATGTGGCAATAACTGATGCTTTAAAAAGGGATTAATTAAGTAACCTTGTGTAACAGTCTTTTCCCTTCGAAGTGGTGAAGGAAATATTGTGTGATGTAGGAAGAAGTAATTGTTTTGATGAAATAATTTTAAGCTTAATACGGAATCAGAAAAAAAAACAGCAGCTTCGTATAGATTGGTTTGGCTGAGTCTTATGGCATACCAACCCTTGTAGCTTATTTAATGCCAAATCCTCTTTATACATATATACGAGGTGCATACGATAGGTTTCCAGACTTTTTTCGTATGGGCATTTAAAATTGTCGTAGACTCTTGAAAATTCAGTACCTTATTGCTATACATCTTATGAGATGACTGATTAATTTTTATGATTTCAGGTTCAAATGAACAGCTACAGTAACAATTGGAATACACCCTACTAAAGCCTGATTGTCACAACTGGTCAATTTCAAAAATGCAATCTGACACTTTAGAAGAACGATATGCAATAAAATTGTGTTTTAAGCTTGGAAAAAATACCACAGAAACGTATGGAATGCTTCAGACTGCTTTTGGAGTATCTTGCATGAATCGAGAATCAGTTTTTGAGTAGCATAAGAGATTCAAGGAAGGCAGGGAGTCTGTGAGGGATGATGAGAGGTGTGGGAGGAGTAAGGAAGTTAGAACACCAGAGTTGATTGGACAAAGGGTTAGGGTTACTATGTTGAGGTTTTAAGAGAGTTCAGGAAGAGATTCCGTCGGAAGAGGCCAGTACTCTTCAAATCGGGTCAGTGGCATTTCCACCAGGACAATACACCAGTCCACAACTCCACCCTTGTCACAGACTATTTGACCAAGATGGGCATCAAGACAGTTCTCCAGCCTCCCTATAGTCGAAACCTTGCCCCAAGTGACTTTTGGTTATTCCCTAAGCTCAGAGGCTGTCGTTATGAAACAATTGAGAAGATGAAATAGGCTGTGACGAAGGTCATTGGAACGTTACAAGTGCATTGCAGCCGGAGGAGATTACTTCGAAGGGGACTAGAGTTTCGTGGGTGAACTATCAATAAAAGTGCCCATACGAAAAAAAAAAAAAAGTCAGGAAACTTATCATTTGCACTCCCATATCAAATGTCAATGATTTCTAAACACATTTTGTTGAGAACATTTTTAAACGAGCCAGAGCTCTTTTTTTTTTTTTGCGCAGAGTTAAACGGTTTCGAGATTTCTATCTAATCCAAATAAATCCGTTTACTATTGATTATTAGTTTGCTGGAAGTTAAATTGTTTCAAGTATTGTTATCTAACAATAACAATTCAACATCAGTCATTTGTTTGTACACATTTAAGTTGATCTATATATATGATTTTTCTGTAAATAGTTTGTAGGTTATTTTATTTTAAATGGTACTGTTCACTCACTAGTACTGTTACTGTTTCTACAGAGTCAAATGGTTTCAATTATTGCTATCAAACATTAATCATCATCATCATCATGTTGTGCTGGTAGCACAGATATATCCCTGACCCTCTCTCGCCACTTTTCCCTATCGTTTATCGCCTCAGGCAGGACCTCTGGACAACATCCCGTATCCTCACATAGTTGCTGAATGTATGTTCGTGCTGGTCGTCCTGCTTTTGCACGGCCATGAGTGGGGTCCATAAGAGGTTACAAGTATTGCTATTTAACACGACATTACTCATTCTTTTGCACACAGTTAAATAGTTCGAAGTATTGCGATGTAAAACTAAAAATTAGACAATCATTTGATTTCTCACAGTTAAATAGTCAAACATTTCAATTTCTAACAATTCAATTTGACATAAGTCATTCGTTTTCGAATTGTTTAAATGTCAAACAGTTCTATTCGACCAATAGATAGAACCCTTTCAGGTGCTACCACGCTGGGCCTGAGTGGATCCGGGAGCAAAGTCAATGTAAGGGTACTCCACATTCCCCCTGGACTGGAGGCTCAATATCAGATGGTTCCGTGTCATAATTAGGACAATCGTTTGTGGAGGTTGGGGCTTACCCTTCAGCAGAGATGCAGTCAGTGTATTCCGAACCTCCAGTCGACTGAGCAGCTATATATAAGGAGATTACAGATAATTCTTAATTATAATAACCGATGCTTTAAAAACAGTTAAGAGTTTAAAGATCTAAAAATTCTTTTAAAAGTAACTTAGCTCTAAGAATAAGAGGGTTGAAATGTTCTTTTCAACTCTGTCTTTATGCAATGAGTATACCAATTGAACGATATTAGTCATGTGTAATTTGTTTTGGTTTGGTTAGGTTCATTTATCTAACAGCAAATGGATTATTTGATGCTAAAAGTTGACGAATAGATTTATACATACTTACATGATTTCAAGAGCCTATTCCTATTTGATAATAATAATAATAATAATAATAATAATAATAATCTTAATAGTAATAATAACAATAGAGACATATCAGACTGCTAAAAAACTATGGAACATGCAGGTGACGTTCATACCAATTGTAGTGTACAGCATTGTTGAGATCGAATTGAATACTGAGAAGGGTCCTAGAGACTTGAGGGGATTTGTTGTCACTTAGACTCCAGCGAAAAACCTGCCATGAGTAAAATGATATTAAATGCTAAAGGCACAAAGCAGAATCTGTCCTAATGTTTGGGACATAAAATTCTCTGGGATTTCGAGATACTAACCGGTCACCTGATTCCGGCCGGAAAAACCAATGTTGTTTAAGAAGAAAAAATACTTGCTATTTAGCGAATTAAGCCGTTTCTGCAGAAAATGAAAAGAAGACGAAAAGAGAGACAAGTACCTGGTCTCTGCCAGAGAATTGAAAAAAAAACCTGTAAGATAGGAGGGTGGTGGTAGTACCAATAGTGCACTTGGAACGGTCCCTAGATGATTAGAAGGAAAATAAGCGGAACTGGAAATTAGAAAAATTGCGATATTCCAAACCCCAGGATTGTAAAAATCGTCTCAAATACTCAGAAGAGTTCAAGAGACCAAAGGAGACTTGCTGTCACTCAAACTAAATTAGTAAAAAGTAAAGTTAGCGACCATAGTCGAGGGTGACCCGAAGGCTCCCTTTTCGATAGCTACTACACCAAGGTGTAGGGGAGGGCGCTACTCCATTCCAAGGATTGCTCCACTTTACCCTTGAACCGTACCTTATAATGCTGAGTGTTAAGCAAGGCGGTATCAAGTTCCATTTTTAAAGTCTTTGGTATGACTCGACCTGGGATTGAACCCAGATCTCCCGGGCCATTGGCGAACACTCTAACCGCTGGGCCAATGTCCCGGTTAAAACTAAATTAAGTAAAACAATAATAATAATAATAATAATAATGGGACTTTGACACACATACGGATCACCTAATCTCGGCCAGAAGACCCGACCTAATAATATTTAACCAAAAGAAGAGAACTTGCAAAAGTGTCGACTTTGCTGTCCCGGCTGACCACAGAATAAAACTGAAAGAATGTGAAAAGAAGGATACGTACCTCGACCTGCAAAGGAATGGAAAAAACTGTGGAACATGCAGGTGACAATAATACCAATTGTAATTGGTGCGTTTTGAACCGTAACTAAAGGATTACTAAAGGGACTGGAAGATTTGGAAGTTGGCAGACGAGTGGAGACCATCCAAACTACTACATTATTGAGAACGGCCAGAATACTGAGAAGAGTCCTGGAGACTTGAGGAGACTTGCTATGACTCAAACTCCAGTGAAAAACCATCAGCTAACACTGATGTGAAAAACTCTAATGAGTAAATAATAACAATAATAATGAGAGTAATTTTGTAAGAGGTTTAAATTTGACCATAGGATTAAATGCTATATATACAACTAAGAGTCAATCCCGGAAAATGAGACGCACAAACTTCTTTGGGACTTTGAGGTACAAATAGTTCCCTTAATCTCGACCAGACGACCAAACCTACATAGTCAACAAAAAATAAAAAAAGAACCTGCCGAACAGTAGACTTTGCTGTGCTAGCTAACCACTGAATGAAATTGAAAGAAAGCGAAAATAGAGATAAATACCTAGACCTTGCTTGAGAACTGAAAAAAAAACTATGGAACGTGAAAGTGACGGTGATACAAGTTGTAATTGGTGTGTGGTATCAGTCACTATTGATTGGCAAAAGACTGGAAGACATTGAAATAAGAGGACGAGAGGAGCCCATCCAAACTACAGAATAATTAAGATCGGCCAGAATACTGCGAAGAGTCCTGGAGATCTAAAGACATTTGCTGGCACTCAAATTCTTGTGGAAGACCATCAGCCAACGCTGATGTGAAAACTCTCCGGTTGTTTCCGATAAATCAATATTATTTCGTAATCTAATAACTCAACGATTTCTCGTTTAAATGTTCTTAAATTTTAACAGTACGAGTTGAGATAATTAAAATTCTGTGTTTAATATTTTATCCTTTATTTATTTTCAGGTATAGAAATGCCATTTTCTGGAAAATAAAAGGCATTTTGCTTCATTGGTTAATGGCATATCAACCTTTGTAGGTTATTTAATGCTAAAGCTATTCTCATTGAAGAACAGTAGTGGTGCTATTTAACCCATAGCTGGGAGGATAAGGGGGTTCATGCCTTTCCCAAGGGTATTTGTCCGAAAGTGAACGTAATAGCGTGACTGGAGTACGAACTCACTTACTACGATTCCGCAGTCCAGCGCGTTAATCATTACACCACGAAGACCCCCCCATTTTGTGTTTTAGACTATTCTCGAACACAGTCGAACATGACAGTGCCGCGTGCATTTGTGAAAGAATTCTCTAAAAAGAACTAACTGCAATGCAGATTTGAACATAGCATAAAAATTTCAAATAGGAAGGCTGTTTGTGCGGGTCAAAACGATGTTGACGGATACACATATTACAGGCGGTGAGCATACTGAATGCTCACCGCCTGAATTTCTCATTTAAATTTTGAAGAATAAATCATATTTTGCTCCACATCAACTCCTGTTTACTTTCCCTTTGCAAGACTCAGAAGTTACTTTGATATTTACATTTAAGATATCATTTTTTGAAAATTGGTCTAGTGGATAGAGTGTTCGCTAATGGACTGGGAGACCTAGGTTCAATCCTAGGTCGCGTCATACCAAAGACTTTAAAAATTGTACTTGCTTAACACCCAGCAATATAAGGTACGTATCAAGAGTAAAGTGGAGCAATCTAGGGAAAGGAGTAGCGCCCTCCCTTACACTTCGGTGTAGTAGCTATTGAAAAGGGAGTCTTCGGGTCGCCCTCGACTAAAGGTCACCAACTTAACTTTTATTTCATTAAAACATTTTGTCTCTTTTGTATTTCTGTGCGGACACAGAATGTAGTTTGGATGACCTGATAGCAACGATGGATGATAGAGACGGATGTATATATATATATATATACAGAGAGAGAGAGAGAGAGTCATGGAAATCCGTGCTGTCGGCGCGACTAGATGATGATAATGATGATGATGAATTTTTTAAACAAATTTAGGGTTTCTTGTCAGCCATTGTATAAGCATTGTACATGGAATTTATTCGTCATTATTTTAGTTTTGTAGCGAATTAAAATACTTCCAGGAATTAAATTCGCCAGAAATATGAGAGAGTGGTTCGGTTTCTTTGTTTTATCGTATATCAACTTTTGTGAATTATCTTGTAGAAGAACAAGAGTAATAAAACCTATGGCTCTAGGAATAAGGCCACTGTCTAGAACTTCAGCCATTTCGCTACGGGGGTCGGCAAAATGAGTGAGAGGTTGCTAGAAAATGCTAATATGATATGTATATCACCTGCCCTATATTAGTAAGCTAATGTCACGATTTTGTCCAAGGACAATATATGTAAAATGTAGATATTTCTAATGCAGATGAATAGAATAATGCATGTGAAAATGTTACTTATGTTCCTGGCAGAAGAGCCAAAAGACAGTAAAGGAATTTCAAGAGGGATTTCAAATTTTGTTGGATCTTACCCATTCTTCCGGCAACCATCGCAATACTGCGATTATATTGTGCGTGAAGCGGAGATAGTATTGACAAGCCGAGGGTATCGCAGATTAAGCAAGTATTCAAATTTGTTGATTGATAAAAATTGAGTGGGAGGTCTATAGATATTATGTATAATATCCGCAGCCAATAAAAGGTGATTTAAAAATCAGTTGAAGAATACAGGCATTTATATATTACCCAAACTTTTCAGCTATGTTTTTTCTTGACGAAGCTAAGAAATTTTTGAATGACTCTCTCTCTCTCTCTCTATATATATATATATATATGGAGGAATGGTAGATTTTTATGAATCTGAGATTATAAAAATAATAAGAAAAGTGGTAATACTTCGTTAGTTATTAACCGAGTTTTAGAGTCTGATGAAGTTCTGCAAATAAAAAACGAAATATTACCACTACACCCGTTGTAAGTGTTTGATTTATCCACCTTTCCTCTTATTTTCATCATATATATATAAATATATATATATATATATATATACGAGGATCATTAAATAAGTTTCCAGACTTTTTTTCGTATGGGCACTTTTATTGATAATACACACATGAAACTCTAGTCCCCTTCGAAGTAATCTCCGGCTGCAATGCACTTGTCGTACCGTGCCAACAATTTCTGGAAGGCCCCATGAAAGTCCTCTTGTGTGAGCGTGTCAATGACCTTCGTCACAGCCTCTTTCATCTCCTTAATTGTCTCATAACGACGGCCTCTGAGCTTAGGGAATAACCAAAAGCCACAGGGAGCAAGGTGGAACTGTCTTGATGCCCATCTTGGTCAAATAGTCTGTGACAAGGATGGAGTTGTCGACTGGTGTATTGTCCAGGTGGAAATGCCACTGACCCGATTTGAACAGTGCTGGTCTCTTCCGACGGAATCTCTCCCTGAACTCTCTTAAAACCTCAACATAGTAACCCTAACTCTAACCCTTTGGCCAATCAACTCAGGTCTATTGACTTCCTTAGTCCTCCCACACCTCTCATCTTCCCTCACAGACTCCCTGCCTTCCTTGAATCTCTTATGCTACTCAAAAACTGATGCTCGATTCATGCAAGATGCTCCAAAAGCAGTCTAAAGCATTCCATACGTTTCTTTGGTATTTTTCCTAGTTTAAAACAGAATTCTATTGCATATTGTTCTTCTAAAGTGTCAGATTGCATTTTTGAAATTGACCAGTTGTGACAACCAGGCTTTAGTAGGGTGTATTCCAATTGCTACTGTAGCTGTTCATTTGAACCTGAAATCGTAAAAATTAGTCAGTTATCTCATAAGATGTATAGCAATAAGGTACTGAATTTTCAAGAGTCTACGACAATTTTAAATGCCCATACGAAAAAAGTCTGGAAACCTATCGTATGCACCTCGTATATATATATATATATATTGAAAATTTTCTTTTACTTTTCTGAATGGAAGATTAAATGATGATTTGTGGGTTTTCTTTGCTTAGTGTCATATCAACCTTCGTTGGTTATTTAATGCCAAAGCTGTCTTCATATAAAAAAACAGTTGTGGTACTATTTAAACAATAGCCAAGGGAATAAGGTATTCGACCAAAAATAAACATAAAAACGTGACTTGCGTTCGAACTCGCTCAATACGAAGTCACATTTGCCACAGTGACACGGGAATCGTTAATTTTTTTCTTTTTAATTGGATTTAATCGATAAATATAAAATGGTTATGACACTAAGCAATGATGATGAGACTCCAATAATGCTGGAGCTTTGCGAGATGCCGAGTACCCCTTTATTGTCATCGCTCCCACGTTCACTTTAGCCCGAGTGGTAGCACCTGATAGGACCCTATCTATGAGTAAAATAGATCTAAACTGTGTGCTCATGCTAAACTGAATTGCTTGAAATAGAAATGTTTTGTCATTTAGCAATGTGGAAATAAAAGATTAATGTTTAATTGAGTTGTTAATAATACATAGCAATACTTGGAAACATTTAATTTTGCTGACTAAACTGAATTGCTAGAAATAGAAATGTTTTTGACATTAAAACTGTATATTTATGCTAAACTGAATTGTTTGAAATATAGTTATATTTATGTATAAAAATAGATTTTGAATTAGATGACCTACAATGGTTGATATGCAATAAAACCAAACCAAACTAAACCAAACCAAACCAAACCTTACTCTACTTGAAACAATTTTGTTACGTGCAAAGAGATGATTAATATTTATTTGAATTATTCATATTAAATAGCACTACTTAAAACGATTTAATATTATTCAAAAAATGCGGTCTGGCTCTTTTAAAACTGTTATTTATAAAATATTAGTTTATAAATCATAGATGCATGAACACGATTTGGCACTAAATAACCTACAAAGGTTGATATGCCACACAACTAACCAGTCTTCAATCTTCTATTCATCTTTCTAAAATTTTATTCTAACTCCGAAATTCTATTCAAAAAAGATTTCACATTGCTATTTGGAAGAGTTTATACTAGTAATTTGATGGAGATTTCTATTTGTTCAACATCTTTGCTGACCAGTTTAAGTTAAGGCGATAAAAATAGATTTTGTTCTTATTCAAATTTTTCCGGGCAGCCATAATCATACACTATTAATTTTTCGACATAATATCTTTCAGTTTTTAAGGTATTCAATTTTTTTTCTTAAAATATAGGAATATTGCGCTGCATCTTTGGGCGTAGAGCACTCTATTGTACTGGTTTTTAAACGCTTTCACGCTAAATTTCTATTGTAATTGTAAATATGAGGGTCAATCAAAAAGTTCTAAGCCTCACCAAGAGTCTGAATTTGTCTCACTGACTTATGTATAGGCCTCAACTGCACAGAAATTGAGACAGAAATCTGAATTAATTGCTCTAGTTTTATAAGAAGTGGTAGAATGTTGCTACAATAAAATTATTCAACGATGGCTCTTCTTTCAGGGAGAGGCTTAGAACTATAAGAACGAAAATTATTCATATATATATATATATATATATATATATATATATATATATATATATATATATTAAATAAATATATATATATATTAAGTATATATATATATATATATATATTAAATCAAACTGTTTGGAACTCATGTGTCAAGATCAAAAATATCATTCCTTTGCCAATTTGACTGGAAATGGCTATTTTCTCTAGGTTATAGCATATTAAGCTAATTGGATTTGTTTCTTTGTTTAATGGCATATCAACCTTTGTAGGTTATTTAATGCCAAAGCTATTCTCCTAGAAGAACAGTAGTGGTACTATTTAACCCATAGCTGGGAGGATAAGGGGGTTCATACCTTTCCCAATGGGTATTTGCCCGAAAGTGAACGTAATAGCGCGACTGGAGTCTAAACTCACTTACTACGATTCTACAGTCCATCGCTTTAACCATTACACCATGAGGACACCCCCTTACGTGTATTGGTTTGATAAAAAATATTGCTTCAATGTAACCAGATTGGCACTCTTACAGGTAGGGTCGGAAATATGATGAGAAAAATGTATATATATATATATACATGTGTGTGTGTGTGTGTGTGTGTGTGTGGATTGATGGATTTTTTTGTTTAATGGCATATCAACCTTTGTAGGTTATTTAATACCAAAGCCATTCTCTTAGAAGAACAGTAGTGGTACTATTTAACCCATAGCTAGGAGGTTAAGGGGGTCCATACTTTTCCCAAGGGTATTTGCCCGAAAGTGAACGTAATAGCGCGACTGGAGTACGAACTCGCTTACTACGATTCCGGAGGCCATCACTGGGAGGATAAGAGGGTTCATACCTTTCCCAAGGGTATTTGCCCGAAAGTGAATATAATAGTGCGACAGGAGTCCAAACTCGCTTATTACGATTCCGCAGTCCAGCACTTTAACCATTACGCCACGAAGTCCCCCCTATATGTGTGTGTGTGTGTTTGTGCGCACGAGCGTGTGTGTTATAAGAAATGAAAACGATAAAAATTCACATAAAAATGCTCGATAATATGATAGCAGAGCATATATAAAACCTAGAAATGTTATAATTATAATTAGTAGAAACCCATTATTTCAAGTTTCGTATCGTGTGCTTGATCATCAGACGAAAATAGGTTCACAATCATCCGACACACTCACACACGCACACACACACACACACACACACATATATATATATATATATATATATATATATATGTATATATATATATATATATATTTCACTTGACTCATGAATGTCAATCTGGTATTGGTCAAAAAGAATCAAACATTACGTAAACCTTAAACGAGTACTTAAGTCTCTCATAACATGCTTATATAAAAACGATAAAATGGCTATCTGATATATCAGAATAAAAAATGCTAAGGAGATGCTATGTAACTTGATATGTTTATTGACACGTCATCCCTACATCGTACGTGACTTGATACCATGAATGTGTCACTTTGCCAGGATCTACACTGGATTTTACACAGGAATGAATTCTTACCAAAACCCCTGAGCCTAACCTCGACAAAAAGCGGTGAAAAAAAATCTCAAACAAGGTTGTTGATTTACTGCCGATCAATAAATGAAACGGTTGCAACACATTAAGCTAAGATCTATGGTTGAGTGATTGACTGGATGCTTACGAAAGCATATTTCTTTCCTATGGTCTGCCACTCCAGTAACAGAACTGTAGTCACCTCACCACTTACCATTATTTTCAAGCCATTCATCGTAAACTAATAAAAGGTAGTCTTTTTAAATCCCTTAGCAAATGTTTACAGCTTATGATTTTCATCAATGAGTTAACATCAACTGTCGAAATTTGTGCGTTTCATATGTGCCCATCTGAGAATACCGATCTAACAGAATGCACCAGAGAAATTATTTTATGTATATGCTAACCTACTCCTCCGCACTAGCCAATTTGCCACAAGGTCAATTTTAAGAGGAGTTTAATCGGTTTGAATTCAGAGTATTCCTTCTCCCAAATCAGTTGCTATACAAATGCTGAAGAAATCAGTCTGCCCTACTATTTACCCATAACTGTAGGGTATTAGCGTTATGTGAAATGCAATCAACAGCATCCAGGTTTTGAACTCGAGTCGACGTGTTTCTTTCCTGAGACAGTAACCTTTGCACAATAAACGAAAGGATTTTTATGTGTGAATATCGATTAAACTGATGGTAAGTGTCAAGTTCTCAGGATTAGAGGAGTATGGGGTACTCATTCATTGATATTAATCCCAGATCTACACTGAATCGAAGTGATGGTACGTATTAAGTCACATCTAAGGGAAAAACAGTCGATTGAAATGCTATTTGTATTAGATTAAAATACTTGAAGCCCTATTGGTGTAAATTATTAATATTAGATTGGAACACTTGATGCCCTATAGGTGTAAATTATTTGTTTTAGATTGGAATATTTGATGCCCAATAAGTATGAATTATTTGTATTAGATTGGAATACTTGATGCCCAATAGGTGTAAATTATTTGTTTTAGATTGGAATATTTGATGCCCAATAAGTATGAATTATTTGTATTAGATTGGAACACTTGATGCCCAATAGGTGTAAATTATTTGTTTTAGATTGGAATATTTGATGCCCAATAAGTATGAATTATTTGTATTAGATTGGAATACTTGATACCCTATAGGTGTAGATTATTTGTATCTGATTGGAATACTTGATGTCCAGTCAATGTGCCTTATTTGTATTTGATACTTGACATCATTTAATTGAATATAAAAAATATTTACCGAGTATCTGTTGATGATACTCACAGGGAACATTCTAATTATAGACATATTCATTACTAACCCTTGTATCATTGAAAGATAATTTACATTCTTCATTTAGATTTTTACTTTATGTTCCATAGTTTAAAGAATTACTTTTGAAACCGAAGCGGGACACCAGGAATTTCAAATATTTTTTTAAAATTTCAACCTCACAATATTAAATCTCAAGTGGGTTTTGACATAATTTCTAAAGATAAAAATTATAATCTTAAAATCCGTTGTATACACGAGTATATAAATTGTTTGTGGGCATCCTAACTAACGCTCTGCGAAATATTGGTTAAGAGTCAAACATAGATAATAACTTGATAAGTTTCTACAAGAGATGAAGAAAAGTTCTCGGCTCAAACAAAAATGGAAATGTATATATTTATTAACTTTTCCCGCAGAGTTTGAAAAACGCAAAAAAAAACAAAAAAAAACAAAAAAAACAATGTGATATATGCATTAATTTGGATTTAAGTTTCATGATTCTAGATATTCGCTTCTTGGTTGGACTGGGAACTTTTCAAGGTCCTTAACTGTCCGCACAGGTTGAAACATTCTGTAGACAATCTGAGAGATGCTATGAAAAGTAGGTTGTGTTGAACTGGAATATATGTTTTTTTTTTTGTTTTTCGTTTTTTGTTTTTTGCCCTTGAGAATCCACCTGTTCTCCCTCAAGCTATGAGTAAATAGGAGGACATACTGTTTTTTTTTTCACTTAGGCAACATGTCTTGGAGATGGAAAACTCTGGATTCAAAACTGCTGTACAACACCAAAAAATTCTTCTTGTGTCACATCCAGTTGGTGATGGATGGGTAAATTCGTATATGTTTTTGTTCCTTGTATCTTGGAGGTGAGTGAAAGGAATAAGAACTCTACCATTTAATGTTCGACTTTTCAATGGTGGAATCTCAGAGATAAATTTCCTGAAGACGGAAATATATCACTCTGGACAGCAAGTGGGATGTTCTTGATTAAAAGAGAAAATGGTAAGTTTGAATTAATTCAACTAGTTGGAAATTTTCGCATCACGGATTTGGACTATGTTAAATATTCAAAGTAATTAGACGTGAATATTTTCTCCAGGTTCGATAAAAGTAAATTAGATAATTGACGATTTACAAGAACCCTACTTTGAACGTAAACACCTGCTATCGGCCAATTATATAATATTAGGTTATTTCATATTCGAAGGAGTAGCTCGTGTGTTTGCATTTCACATAGTGCTAATATCATTGAGAAAGATATGCATTTAAATATTCTCCCTTCTGCTATGGATAAATAGTAGACAGACTAGGCTCTTTGACCTTGGTATGGCAACCAGTCAAGAAGGAAAACTCTAAATTCAAACCTGTTAAACTCTCTTTAAAATTTACCTTATATCACATCCCACTCAACTGGTAAATACGTATATTTCAAATTTTAGAAGTACCAAGTGATGAAACATTTGACCGCATGGAAAAAAGTCAACGATCTAAATTTGGATTTGGGCTAAGATTGCTTCTGCTTGCTGGGTAATAATGTCTTTAGAAAAGGCCTGAATTTTTTACCCCCTGTTTCTCCAAGATGTCTCGTCGCAAGTTTAGTTAATGAAGAATGGAGTGGGTGAACGAATTTTTGGACAGAACACTTTCCCAAAATTAGATTACCTATCTTTGGAGTAAGGGCAAAAACCTGTTAATCCCATAGTCAACCTTGACAGAGACGAAAGGGATAATAAGAGAAAAAAATACACATTTTACAAATATGCATAAAACGATCGACTGCAGTAAGTTAAATCGTGTGGGGGCGTCTAAAAAAAACAAACGTAAACCCCGTAAAAAGTCACGAAAGAAGAGATTAAATATACATAAATCCTTGAAAATTGTTTGCAGTATAATATATATATATATATATATATATATATATATATATATATATATATATATATACTGCAAACAATTTTAGATAGAGCACACATTGGCTGAATAAGACAGAAATTAAAACCACGTGGAGCAACTAGTTGTTTCACGCCTTCACGATCATAAGACAATATAATATTATGAAGGATTAAATATTGGCCTAGCGGTTAGAGTGTTCGCCAATGGCCCGGGAGATCTGGGTTCAATCCCAGGTCGAGTCATACCAAAGACTCAAAAAATGGTACCTGATGCCTCCTTGCTTAACACTCAGCATTATAAGGTACGGATCAAGGGTAAAGTGTAGTAGCTATCGAAAAGGGAGCCTTCGGGTTACCCTCGACTATGGTCGCTAACTTTACTTACTAAGGATTAAGAATCGTACGAGAAACTGTTATATTTCCATGTAAAATATAAAACGTTAACTTTGTTTGCTCTATAGAATTCCTTCAGTATTCTGTTCAATAGACTCTTTCTAATTCATAACGCTTTGTATTCTACGCTAACCTTAAATGACTCTTTCGTAATACTCACAATTCTCTTACAAATCGCATGACGATCGTAGAAGTGAAACTAATTGTTGCGGAATTTGTTTTTAATTTCTAATACACTGCATATATATATATACATATATATATGAATGGGAAAATGAGGAAAGTATAGAAAATTAAATTGACAAGTTTATTTTAAAAGGATAGCTTTATGATCCTTATCGCAAAATATATTATCAAAAAATATATTGCCCGAGCGTTAGGGCTTAGAATACGCTATCTGAAATCTCTATAGAGGGGAAAATACTCCCCTTGAAATTGGGTACTCTGCGTATGATATTCGACCGCATCTGGCGCTGAGGCTCTAGTTCTAAAACTCCGAATAGCATGGAGTCATCTGTAAACTGCCATTAGTTTCAGGTTCACTCTGACTGGGAGTGGTCGGACTTTTTCGGATTGTATTTTTGGATCAAATAGATCTGTTTCAAAATGGACGGTATTTCGTAGAAACACGTGAAATCCTACAATTGATTGCAAATTATTTGTATTATATAGGAATACTTGATATAAAATCTGCAAAAAAACAAAGATTATTGACAAATAAAAAAGAAATTACATTTCGAAAGTAATGCAATGGAACATTAAAAATATAGTTCTGACTTGAAACACTTCTAAATTAATTGAATTTTGGTATTAAATAACCCATGAGGAGCTGATATGGCGTTAAATAAACCAAACAAAACCAAGCAAAATATGTCAATATAATTTTTTTATTCAAATCCTAGACGAGACTGATTGCTTTTCGCATAGCACTAATACCCTTGGGAAAGGTATGAATCCGATTATTCTCCCTCCAGCTATGGGTAAATAGTAGGGCAAACTGGGTTCTTCAGCCTTGGTAAGGCAACTAGTCTAGGAGAAGGAAAACTCTGAATTCAAACCTCTTAAACTCCGCTTAAAATTGACCTTGTGTCATATCCTGCCCGAGCGGAGGGGTTGGGTAAATATGATAATTTTCTTTATTGCTTTTCTTTCCTTTGACAGGTGGTTTTTATTCAAAACCTTACCCATATATGAAAATATATATGAAGAAAAATTGTCAAACAAAATAATCCTAAGTGATGAATTTATTGTGAAAGTAAGTCGACGTTATAACGTTTCGCTTTTAATAAACCATCATCGGAACTTTAAAAATAATGTGACTAAGTGTTGATATTCAACGATGGATGTTTATCGTTGATCTATCAACACTTGATATCGTCATTATTTCAATTTTTTACCAAACTATCGGATTCTTTTCCATTAGTTACTGCCATATATATATATATATATATATATCAATTACACAAGAATGTTGAGAGCAATATTGAACAAGTCCTGGCGACAACACCCAGCAAGACACCAACTACACGGCCACTTGCCTCCCATCACGAAAACTATACAAGTTAGACGAACCAGACACGCAGGACACTGCTGGAGAAGCAAGGACGAGCTCATAAGTGATGTACTCCTATGGACCCCCACATATGGCCAAGCAAAAGCAGGACGACCAACTCGAACTTACATACAGCAGCTATGTGAGGACACAGGATGTAACCCTGAAGACCTGCCAGAGGCGATGAATAATAGGGAGAAGTGGCGAGAGAGGGTCAGGGATATCCGTGCTGGCGGCACGACATGATCATGATATATATATGTATATATATATAAATAAAAGCTGTGCGCGGTTAAAATCCACGAAATACTTATTTTATAACTGCCCGAATTCATAAGAGAACATACTGTTCGTTGGTGATTTTTATTTCCAGTTTAAAATTTGTTTAATAAGTAAAACAATATATATGCCTAATAAAAGAAATTTGAGTTTAAAGAATGACTGACACACAGAAAATAACTTGAATAGAAACTTGAAGATTCAGTTTCGAGAAATAAATTTGCGATAGACTGCGGAATCGTAGGACGCGAGTTCGTACTCCAGTCGCGCTATTACGTTCACTTTCGGGCAAATACCCTTGGGAAAGGTATAAACCCCCTTATCCTCCCAGCTATGTGTTAAATAATACCACTACTGTTCTTCTAGGAGAATGGCTTTGGCATTAAATAACCTACAAAGGTTAATATGCCATTAAACAAAAACAAAAAAAAAAACCCAAAGAGAACAAAATTTCTTCGAATTTATATATATATATACATTTTTTTATTACTTTTTTTGCGAAATAAAAAGGAAATGCTCAACTTATTCGTTGGATGATAAATTTTCTCACTAGACTAAGTTTGTAGTAATTTACAAAGCTTTGTTGTTTAGATGTGGCACAAGGCCGTAAGAATGAGGTACCCAATAAAACTCGAACTCTTTAGTAAACGAAAGTCATGGTTAATGGCCATAGTCTAACAGCCGATAATATTTTTCAAAAATATCTATCTAAAAAAGAAAACGTTATTAAAAGATAAAACTGAAAATTAATTTTTGCATTGCTTTTTATTGTTGAGTTTGTATTTTTTTTTAATTTTTTGCACCGTTATATGATATCAATCCAGAGAATGGAGTAGTTCCCTCCCCTGTGGTAGCTATTGAAAAGGAAGCCTTTGGGTCAACCTCGACTAAGGTCACCGACTTTACTTTTTTTTATATGATATCAAATATTCCTTTCTAATACAAATCATTGCACACAATTGTATCGTTTCAATTATCCCTATTTAATTCTTATAAATATGTACATATTTTTAAGCAATCATTTTGATTTAATCATAATCATTTGCTTGCTCATAGTTTTGAGGTTCCAAATAAAAGTGTAAATTTGGCAACCGTAGTCGAGGCTGACCCGAAGTCTCCCTTTTCAATAGCTACAACACCAAGGAGGGCGCTACTCCTTTCTCTGGACTGTTCCACTTTACTCTTGGTACGTACCTTAGAATGCTGAGTGCCAAGCAAGGAGGTATCAAGTACTATTTTTGAGTCTATAGTATGACTCAACCTGGGATTGAACCCTGGTCTTCTGGCCATTGGAACCTGAGGTGTTATGGCCACAGCGTTAAACTGCAGGCTTAAAGAAA
>CAUZXS010001863.1:55000-57500 GCA_963585895.1 Sepioteuthis lessoniana
TCCGTTACAGTCTTCCTATCTATCTATCTATCTATCTATCTATCTATCCGTTACAGTCTTCCTATCTATCTATCTATCTATCTATCTATCCGTTACAGTCTTACTATCTATCTATCTATCTATCTATCTATCTATCTATCTCGTGTGTGTATGTACTTACATGTTAATTTTTGTCTCTACATGAATATGTGTAAGCTGATGAGTAAATATCTAAGTACGTTTTATTTTTTTTGAAATCTTTATATGTTCTTTCAGGTTTGTTAATCACACACCCATTTGTTCATAAAAATTCACGTATGAAATAAAAGCCAAACGGTAGCCCAAAACTATATATATATATATATATATATATATATATATATATATATATATATATTACTATATTTGTTGGTTGTGACATATCAAAATGCGTTTATGTAATATGTATTCCTTTTGGATTGTGTGTCCGTTTCCAATGCTTACATATGCGCAGATATATCAAATTATCTATCTATGAAACTATTCATGAGTTATTCAATAGAAAAGGTGAATTTCGACTTAAAATTATCCACTAGGAAGACTTGTTTGTTATTGCTCTTTTTCCAAGGAACTCAATACTGGTGGATCTTTCCATGTTTGAGAAGACTGTAGGCATGATCTTCTTTATAGACAGCTGCGCCTGGAAGTTTTATTTACAGGAGAGTCAGTTTGTTTCCACTGCATGGACTGTCTTTTCGCTTAGGCTCATTAGTGGTATACCCATGTTTAGCCCATACTTCAGTACATTCCACATGGTTTGAACAAAAAATTTAACGACAGACCTCTATTCAAGCCTGGCACATAAGGTTTGTTGTCCAAGCATTCCTAATAGTCTTGAAAATAAATATTTTTGAGAAATTAATATAATTTTTGTAATAAATCCATTACAAAAAATGCAAATTTTGCATTTCTGGAAAAAAAATTCTGTGAAAATAAATTTTCATCTAGAGTAAACTTCCCCTTATTGAACGACCCTCGTATATATATATATATATATAGAGAGAGAGAGAGAGAGATAGAGTGAGGAAGAGAGATGTGCATTTGTGTATGTGTGTGCTCGTGCGTGTGTGTGTGTGTGCACGCATATCATATATTTGCATATGTATGTATGCGTAGATATGTTTGCACACTAGTGTATATATATATATATATATATATATATAAATATATATATATATATATGTATGTGTGTGTGTGTGCGTGTGTGTGTGTGTGTATATATATATATATATACATATATATATATATATATATATATATATATATATATATATATATATATAGCTCTATCTATCTATCTATCACCCTTAGTATCTATCTATCTATCTATCTATCTATCTATCTATCTATCTATTGAACCATTTTCGGCGTTTATACAATTTATTGTGAAGTTAGAACGTTTTCAATTTTTTCATGTTTTTCATGGAATTTTCTCTTTCCAATTCGTTTGGTGACCTTTCGGCATTTTGAAGACCTCACTAAACTGTTATGCATATAAAAGATTACTTAAAAAGTTAAACGCGTCTAAGCCTAACAGGTAAATTTAATTTTTGTTAAAAAAAAGAAATTATAATTCACTATTTAAGGATGAATAAGGTTGTTTTGCATTCGTATATTCGAACAGGTTTCTGGGCTTTTGCCGAGTCGTCAGGATTCCTTGGGGGATATTTGATACGTAAAAATTAGAACGAAATCAGATAAGTATTTCAGCTATATGATGAGAAGAGATAGGTGGTATAGAGAAAGATCAATTTTCAGTCAAAACGATATTTTCTTTGATAAAGATCAGTTGGTTTCTACCCGATAAATACCAGATATTCATCAAGTAACGACATCATCACAATTGAAGGGATTCGAAAAATAAAAATACATAGATAAAATAAAACAGACAAAAAAGTTTTTTTTCCAGGAATATTTATTTTTCACATCGATTCGCCGTGTAAAGGTTGAAAATAACTCCTAGGAAATATGTAATCAGAAAATGATCATTTGAATTTATGTACACGGTGTGTGTGTGTGTGTGTGTGTGTGTGTGTGTGTGTGTGTGTGTGTGTGTGTGTGTGTGTGTGTGTATCTGCATGCCAGGTAGAGGATTTACTACTGCTGTATTGAGGTACTCACACATACACACCTAAGCATTAAGTCTTTACAACACACACACACACACACACACACACACACACACACACACACACACACACACACACACACACACACTCGTGTATATATACGTACATACAAATATATGTATATATATATATGTTTGTGTATACACTCATACATATATACACATATATGCAAATATATATATACACGTATATACAGATACACGGTTTTATTTACCTGTGTACATACTTTTGTGTGTGTGTGTGTGTGTGTGTGTGTGTGTGTGTGTGTGTGTGTGTGTGTGTGTGTGTGTGTGTGAATTAGCCACAGGATTTGCTCCTATCTATTCATCTTCTAACTATTTAACCTAAGAACA